>QRFJ01004753.1:88226-129562 GCA_006176705.1 Cocos nucifera | reverse complement strand
CTTTATAACCAGATCTGGACGAACCTGGACCGGGAAATCAGGATTTCCCTTCAACTGGTATCAGAGGCCATGTTCTAAAATGCTTTAGATCTGATTTTAATTTTATTTTTAATTTAAAAAAATAACCGTGATTTCAGATGTCACATGAAGATTGTGATCAGATCTGAAATCAAGAAAAAATTAAAATTAAATGATTTTGGATCTAAGAAATATGAAGATATGCATGACAAGTTTCTAGAATAGAATAGTTCTATTAGAATTAGTTTTGCATGTCTTTTGATTTAATATTGGATTAATTCATATTAGATCTTCTTATTTACTGTTTTCTTCATATTATAAGTGTTATAATAAACATTCTGATAAAAACAGCAAATAAAAATTATTTAATTTTAAAATATCATATGAGATATGATAGATCGCATGGACTAGACTTTAGTTGTAGAATAGTTCGTACATAATTGTCTAAGATTAAATTTATATTTTGATTTAGATCAAATTAAATCTAATTTTTCAGCGTTATTATTATGATAAATTTTAGATCTGAAAACATGCATGATTATGATACATGAGATGTATGGCAAAATGCCATGTTAGATCTAAATTTGTATATGAGATATATGATATAGATCTATAACTGTTTGTAGTATTGAATGTTTATTGAATGTTCCCTTGAATTTAAGGCGTTTCCCCCTTGGCCGTCCGATCATAAGAACGAAGAAGGCGTTTAAAAGGCCTTCTCTTCCCATTCGATGGGGTGTTCTTATGATGCTGTAGGGGGTGCTGCGCGCGTCCTTAATCAGAAACCCAAAAAACTTACTTTCTGCAAAACCCTAGATTCCTGAAACCCTAGGATTTATTGTGCATATTGTTTATGAACCCTACTTTAATTAATAATTAAAGTTTATGGAATAATTAATTAGTCTAAATTTTTGAGAATTTTAGATCTAAGACATATTCATAAAACTGGGTTCCGGGCTTGGGTAGTCAATTAGGTCTAAGCGGTTGATCAAACCGAATCAAGCAGTTGGTAGATGGGCATCAACAATGCTTAAATGACCAGCCTAATAGGATTAAGTCTGGGTCCAAGATCGTAGTCACGATCAAGCAAGACCTAATTAGGCTCAGAGCGTTAGGAGTTGGGATTGTAGGCCTAACCCAATTGGTTCTGACTCAACAAATTTGTTTCTAACTGGTAAGTTTGGCACAGACGACCGACTGGTTTTTTAATTGGAAGCTACTCGACCTGAATGCGTTTCTTGTGCGAGTTAACGGCATATTCCTTTCCACCGTCTCACTACCCTGGCCATATCTGTTGACCCAGTTTCTGATCTGAGGTGGTCAATAATCCGAGCTGACCCATTGCCACTAGGTTAGTCATAATTGTTATTGACTAAGCCAAGTCTAGTATAATGAGACCTGAATCAATTCTCCCTAAGGAAAAGATATAAGTCCGAGGTCTTCCACCATTGTAGATGTGCGGGCCCTTCAACGGGGTTGATTGTTCTCGGCTGATACAGGGCCTCAGTTGCACCGGGAAGACGCAACCATGTCTATTAGGCATGGATGCTATGGGCTGAGGATGAGTTGGGCTCAATATTCCGGAATACGGTGAGAGACCCAATTTAGGAACCCAGTGTCTATTGCAAATTGGTGGGATCTGACCTTAACTAAGGAGTGATCAATATTCCGGATAGGTGAGATTCTGAATAGGACCAAGTTTGGTGTGCACCATTGATAGAGAATCATTGAACAAAGAGTTGTTCAACTCATTGGAGCTTTTTTTAAACCCATCACCAATAACTGTTATGGTGAGGTGATGAGTCAGTTGGTGAGACCGCACCACCCACTAGAAATCATCAATCGCGGAGATTTTCGCATCTCTACCAGAGGAGTGTAGGGATCCGAGAAAATTAGTGGGAGCTAATTTGTTTTAAAAATAAAATCCCTAAAACAAAATGGTCAAGTCAAAATTACAGTATCTTAACTAAGAATCTTTGACTCTCCTACAGGAAAATGTTCTGCGTTCCAACCCACTGGCACGTATCCTAGACACAATTAGACTGGACTGGACCCAATTTATAAAGATGGCTCAGGAAACTACAAAATTGTTTGGGTTCAGAGAAGGTTAACCACATGTTTTGGAACCAGGACCCTCCCACTTACCAGCTCGTCCATCCACGAACAGAAGAGCGTCTCTGGAAAATGATTGACGAAGACAATAAGGCCAGATACTACATGTTGGGCCGATGTTCTGATGAGCTCCAGCGCCAACATGAAGATATCGGGACTGCTCGCCAAATGTTTGGGCTCACCTGCAGGAGATGTTGGTGAACAGAGCGCGCAGCCCCAAATATCAAGTAACGAAATGACTTTTAAGGCTAAGATGCGTGATGGGCTAGTCAGTCCAAGATCACGTTTGACCCAATGATTCAGGAACATGGGAAGAGCTGTGAGAAACTCGTGTGAAGTGGACTTGGACTTGCAAATGATATTCTTTCTACATCCTGACTGATTGCATATGGGCAATTCATCATGAATTACCACATGCATAAACTTCAGGAATTCCTTGCCGAAGTGATTAGAATTGCTGGTACCGCTGAGCTTTCTATGAAAGGTTCTAAAGGGCTCAGTTCTTGTTATGGAACGGACTTCTTCCAAAAAGAAAGTCTTATGGAAAGAAAAGGAAGTCTTGTAAAAAGCAAAAGGTAGAAGGATCAAAGAAGAGAAGGCAGAACCGAAAGGAAGAAGTCGTTGGCAAAGGAAAAGTGTTCCATTGCAAACAGCGCGGCCATTGGACAGCGGAACTTGCCCCTACTTACCTGGCCACCCTAAAAGAACAAGAAGAAGGTCCTTCTTGGGGTATTGTTCGTTATTGAGTCTAACCTTACGGTTTCTTCTGCATCCCAGTTGGGTGCTTGACTCTGGATCTAGTGCTCACCTATGCACTCTATGCAGGGGTCTTGAGGATAGCAGGAGGCTGAGGGATGGAGAAATGATCCTAACGCGGTCGGTATTGAGCAAGAGTTGCTGCAGTACCGTCAGGGAACATACCCTCTTCTGATTTTACATCTGGGGTTTAGACTTAGTTTTGAAAGGACTGTTATTTTGTGCTTGCAGCTAGCAGGAATTTTGATTTCTGTTTCATGCTTAGCACAAGGAAAAAAAGGGGTTTTATGTGATCAACTTCTTTAAGGACCATTGTAACTTCTTTAATGAAAAAGAAATAAAATTGCAAAGGTTTCCTTATTAATGGTCTTTACTCAGCTACATTTATTGATGTACCTGTTTTAAACTATCGGGCCAAACGTTGAATTGCCAAACGACCTTAGGGATAGTCAAACGACAGATACTCTTATTGCGCACCTGAGATTAGGTCATATAGCAGAAGATAGGGATCAAACAAATGGAGAAAAAAACTGGGCTATTGAGTCCATTGACTTCGAGTCAATATCCAACTTGTGAATTTTGGTCTTCAAGGCAAAAGACTAAACTCCCTTTTTGTTGGCACATGGGGAGAGGGCCACAGATCTCCTTGCCCTAGTACTACTGATGTGTGCGACCCCATTCGATTGTGCCGGGCTAGAGGCATTTGTCTACTTCATTACCTTTTACCGACCATGATCTGTCTATTGTATGGGGTATCGTGTATCTTATGGAGACACAAGTCTGAAGCTTTTGAAAAGTTCAAAGAATTTAGACATGAAGTAGAAAACAGCAAACTGAAAAAACCCATTAAGGTTCTTCGATCAGATCGAGGGGAGGTGAATCATCTTAGTCGGGGAATTCTTAGGGACGTATCTTAAGGAAAATGGCATAAGGTTCTTCAATGGACTCCACCAGGAACACTCAACTTCAACGGCGGTTTCAGACACGGGAGAAATCGGACTCTATTGGATATGGTTCGATCCACTTGTGAGCTTCACAGACCTCCCAGATTTCCTTTGGGACTACTCATTGTCTAACTTCAATCTATCTACTTGAATATAGGGTTCCTCTACGAAACCGTTCCTACCACACCGTTATGAGATAGGCACGTAAGAAACCAAGTCTGAGTTCATCTCAGAATTCAAATTTACATTCTGGGGTTGTATCCGGCTTATATCAAAAGACAAACCAACGCGGACAAGTTTTAGAGTTTAGGTCCTTTAGAGCTCGATTCATAGGGATATCCTAAAGAGTCATTAGGATACTATTTCTACATTCCTGAAGACCACAATTGATTGAGTCGACATGCCATATTTCTTGAAAAACAGTTTATTCAAGATAGTGGCATTGGGGAAAGCAATTAAGCTTTGATGGAGAAAGTCTCCACAGCGAAAGCTAAGCACCAAGGTGGGAACCAAATCAGGTTTGAGCCAATAAGAAACTACCTCCTCCACCTCTGTAGATCGGAAAGAGTTTTCCGTCCCCCCCCCCCCCCATGAAAGATACTTAGGTATTTATTTCAGAGGATGATAGAGGAAATGTTTCCTCATAGGTAATGGTGCTCAATGGTGTATCCCAAACCTTACAACGAGGCGGATGATCAGATATCGAAACTCCGAGAAATGGCCTTGAGGCAATGAAGTCAGAGATCGACTCGATGCACTCAAACCAAGTTCTGGGACCTTTGGTAGATCCACCGAAGGTATAGTACCTATTGGTTGTAAGTGCGATTCTTCAAGAGAAAGATTGGTGCAGATGGAATGTTGGAGACATTCAAGGCTAGACTGGTGCAAAAGTATAGTCAACGGAAGGCATTGACGTATCAGGATACTTTCCCAGTGGCTATGCTAAAATCCATCCGCACATTACTTGCTATTGCATCTCCTATTTCGATTATGAAATATTGGCAAATGGACGTGAAAACGGCATTCCTAAAATGATATCTTGAGGAAGGATATCTATATGGAACAGCCACTAGGTTTCACATCAGTGATACTATTCCCAATGGGTTTTGGCAAGCCTTGCAAAGGTCCACTATATGGACTTAAGCAGCGTCTCGGAGCTGGAACACTCAGTTTTAATGATGTGATTCAAAACGTTTGGTTTCATCATATAACGAGAGGAACCGTGTGCTTTCAAAAGGCGTCAGTGGGAGCGCTGTTGTCTTCCTCGTATTGTACGTGGAATGACATCCTCCCTTATTGGGAATGATATTCCCATTGTTGACATCAGTCAAGGATGTGGTTGTCTAAAGCGAATTCTCCATGAAAACCTAGGTGAAGGCATCTTTTATTCTAGGAATTAAGTCTATAGGATAGACCGAAATAGGTGCTAGACTTTCACAGAAGACTGTACATAGAGCGAGAAGTACTAAAGAGGCTTTAGTATGGAAAATCTAAGGGGATTATTACCTTTCAGACATGGTTCATATCTTTCCAAAAAGATGGTGCCCCACACACCTGAGGAAATAGAACACATGAGTCAAGACCCTTATGCTTCTGCATATAGGAGCACTCATGATTATTGCCATGCTATGTACACGGACCTGATAATAGCCACATCTGCTGAGGTCACAAGCCAGATATCAGTCAATCCAGAGTGAAAGAACACTGGTACTTCTGTAAATTGTATCCTTAAGACTTGAGAGAAACTAAGGATATGATGTTGGTCTTTCGGAACGGAGAACTCCTGGTCCAAGGGAATACACAGACTCGGACTTCATGTCGATATGAATAGTCGAAGTCGACATTCTGGCAGTACTGTTTGTGCTGGAAGAGTCAACAAATCGGCGATATCATCTCATCCGCGATTACCTTGGAGAAAGGTACGTTGAGCGTCAGAGGAGTCGGACTCCGCAATAATGTGAGGACCACTTACAAAGCCATTGGGCCAGCAGAAGATCGACCACCTTTGAAAAAGAGACTTTAGATCTGTAGCCATTGGCTTTTAGGACAAGTGGGGAATTGTTAGATATTATGTGCCCTAGGAGCCAGATTGGCTGACACTTGTAATACACTTCTAGGGGCAAAATTGTAATTTTGACTATAATTAATGAAATGGGTTATTTTCTATCACACATGTGTATTTAGTGTCTGTGATACATCCTTTGAGTTAATGGTAATGATAATTCATATTTTCAAGAGTTGAAAATTTAAGACATGAATAATCATTATTAACTCATAAATTGCTCCCGACCATAGGATCATCACGAGGATGGTGATTGATCCGGAAGGTTGGTGTACGATCGCTTCTCTTTAGTAGATGAGTCTTGAGTCTACGGTGTGGAGACACCGGAGCGAGAGTACAGGTACTCGTTAGAGAATGAGGGCACTGAGCGTGACCACCTCGAGTAGACATTAGGGAGTCTACCTTCTCGTCAATGACTGACTCGATGCTGCAGTAGTGTGTCTGGTTCTTTGACCTGAGATGCATCGGCAGTTCACCTTGAGGGTGTTATAGTTTGACTACACCATTACTCGGTCTCCTAGCCATATGGAACCCTGAGGTGTATGTTGGCTGTGACATGTTCATTGTAGGAACTGGATTGCATCAAGATGGGATCTATCTACCTCGGTGGTAGAGGAGTAGCCCTATGATGATCATGAGAATCAAGTCCTGAAGCCCATGGCCATGGCAGAGTGAAATAATAGAAAGAGTTTCTATTTAGATTTTCACATTGGACTCGAATCGAATGATTACATCATATGACAGAGACTAGGGTTTGACGAGTTCACCTTAACCCTAATCTGATCGGGGCTCAAGATAGAAGAACTTAATCACACAGGTAGCTGCACCAAGAGGTTCGCATTCAGCTCTGATGGGTTGCCACCATATACTGCTAGGTGTCACTGGTGGATTTTGGGAGCAATTAGAATGATTTAGATGATCGATCATTCTAGCTGTTCGAATCAGAAGAGTTCTGATCCATCGAAAGGAGTTTCGATGATGTCGATGATAGAGATCATGACATATCCCATTACCATACAGAACTGAACCTAACTGGGTCACACAAACAAGGGTTTGAATCTGGTGATCATCAATTGAACTGATCCAGTTCAATTGATCTGAATGAGATTCAATTAGGTTCAAGGAAATCGTGCTAGCACTCGATTGAACCTAACGTTCTTCTTTTACTATCATAAATAAGTTGTCCTGACTGAGCCAAAGGAGTTTGTGCTCAATCAGAGGCCTTCATATGGTCTGACTGGAGGTTGTCCAAGTCAGAATAGGTTGTCTTATTTGTAAGACATTACCTGCCAATTTTGGTCACCTGCCATTTCTTGGTCTTTGACTTTGGTCAGAACTCTACTTTTGACTGGTCAAACGTTGACCAATGACCCTTTGACTTTTGACCACATGTCATGCACCTATTGGAGAGCTGGTGGGGGCTTGTCCCCCTGCCAGAACCTGGCAAGGAGATGGGCGCACGTCAAGGGAGGCGTGAGCCCAGTAAGAGGCGGCATGGAGTCCTTGTGGGACAAGGACTCCATCTCCCTTTAGGATTCCAATGAGAGTTCTTCTAAGAATCCAGTTTGACTGGTCCAAGGCACTCTCCAAGTGGGAATCCAGGGGACTCTAATCCCACCAATCAGATTTAGATCTGATTTCACAAAGGGTTGTGATTGGTTGGGAGGAAGATGACTTGGATCACGCTTAGTCTATATAAGAGACCCAGCGCCCAAGTGAAAAAATAATCAAGAAGCAATCTTCCCACGCCCCAAGGCTGCCTCTCTCCCTTTTCTCCATGCCATACTCTCTTCTCCCCTTGCTCTCCACGTCCAAAAGTGTTTTGGATTTGGATTGGTGCGATTTAGATCAAGAAAAGGAGATCAAAAGCAAGAAGGCTGCGCTGCTGCGAAGAACGACTGCAGATCTTCAAAAGGAGTTTTGAAGATCCTCCAGATCAGATCCAGATCTGATTTTTGGAGGTGTGATAGAGAAGAAGAGGATCTCCAGATCCAGCCCGAGTGGATACCGGTAGAGGCCAGGCGCTTGCGTGGCTTGATCCAGAACCTTCCGCTGCAAACAGGATCATCAACAGGGTAATAGGATTACCCAAATCAGGTAAATTAAATTTGATTTAATTTATCTTATTTTATTTTATTTATTAAAATAATAATAATTAGATCTGAAACATATCAAGATCTGATTGAGATCAAGAGAAAAATTTTTGAAATATATCTCTTGATCTAATCAGATCTGGACGAACCTGGACCGGGAAATCAGGATTTCCCTTCAATTCGGTCTGTCCCTATAGACCTTAATTTCTAGAATAAAGGATGCCTCTTCTAGATCTTTCATAGAAAATTCTTTATACAACCACATTTTGATTGTAGTTAACATGAGAATATCATTTTCAATTAGGAGGATGTCATCTACGTATAGTATGAGAAAAACAACAGTGCTCCCATTGATCTTTTTGAATACATATGGTTTCTCCTTATTTTTTATGAATTCAAATTATTTGATTATATCATTAAAATGAGCATTCCAGCTTTGAGATGCTTGCTTAAGTCCATATATAGACCTTAGCAGCTTATAGACCTTACGATCAATATCACTGGATATGAAACCTAGTGACTATTCTATATAGATATCTTCCTTATGAAATCCATTTAAGAATGCCATTTTCACGTCCATCTATCATATTTCATAATCGAAATATGTTGCAACAACAAGTAGTATGTAGATGGATTTAAGCATGGCTACTGGCGAGAAGGTATCCTGATAGTCAATGCCTTCGTGTTGACTATATCCTTTCGTTATGAGAGTAGCTTTGAATGTCTCTACATTTCCATCAGCACCTATATTTCTCTTATAGATCTATTTACATCCAATAGGTACTATATTTTTAGGTGGATCTACCAAGATTCAGGCTTGGCTCGAGCGCATTAAGTCAATCTTTGATTTCATTGACTCTAACCATTTCTCAGAGTTGATATCTAATATCATCTCATTATAGATTTTGGGATCATCACCATGAACCCTATTTTCTATGAAGAATATTTCTCTACATCCTCTAAGATAGTACCTAAGTATCTTTTAGGAGGATAGAAAATCCTATTTGATCTACGAGGTGCAGGAGGTAGTGTCTCGACTGGCTTAATCTGATTGGGTTTCATAGGTTCCTTAGCTCGTTGCTCATCGAAGACCTTCTTCTCAAGCCTAATCTACCTTCTGATGCCACCATCTTGAATAAACTATTTTTTTAAGGAAGATGGTGTATCGACTCATAATCATATTATGATCTTTCGAAATGTAGAAATAATATCCTAATGATTTTTTAGGATATCCTATGAATCGAGCTCTAAAGGACCTATACTCTAACTTATCCGCCTATTGTCTCTTGACATGAGCCTGACAACCCCAAATTCTGAGATGACTCCGACTTGATTTCTTACCATGCCAATCTCATATGGTGTGGTAGAAATGATTTTAGAGGAAACCCTATTCAGTAAATATATAGCGGTCATTAGACTATGTTCCCAAAAAAACTCAAAATGATCCATAAAGCTCATCATGGATCGGATCATATCTAATAGGATCCGATTTCTCTATTCTAAAATTCCATTGAGTTGAGGCATTCTAGGTGGAGTCCACTGTGAGACTATGCCATTATTTTTGAGATAGTTTAGAAATTTTCGACTAAAATATTCTCTTCCTCGATCTGATCGAAGAATCTTAATAGATTTTTTAGTTTGCTTTTTTACTTCATATCTGAATTCTTTAAACTTTTCAAAAGCTTCAGACTTGTGTTGCATCAAATACACATATCCGTACCGAGATAGATCATCGGTAAAGGTGATGAAGTAGATGTAGTTACCTTCAGTCGGCACATCAAATGGACTGCACACATCAGTATGTACTAGGGCAAGTAGGATTGTGGCTCTTTCCCCATATCCTATAAAAGGAAGCTTGGTCATTTTTCCATGAATGCATGATTCGCAAATTGAATATGACTCAAAAGTCAACGGATCCAATAGCCCAAATTTCTCTAATTTATTAATATTGTCTTCCGCTATATGACCTAGCCTAAGGTGCCATAGATACCTATCATTTAGACTATCCCTAGGTCACTTTGATCCTATGGCATTTATATTTTGCTCAATATTGAAGATAGAAACATCATTATATAATTGATAGAGACCATTTATAAGAAAACTACTTGCATTTTTTTTTTTATAAAGAATATTATAATGGTTCTTAAGAAAACTAATTACATAGCCTTCCTATGATAAACATGAAATAGAAATTAAATTCCTGCTTGCTGCAGGCACATAAAAATAATTTCTAAGAACTAAATCTAATCCTGATGGTAGTCAAAGAGGGTAGGTTCCCAAGGCCACAGTAGCAACTCTTGCTCCATTTTTTATGCATAGGATCATCTCACCATCCCTCAGTCTTCTGCTCTCCTCAAGACCCTGCATGGAAGTGCACAAATAAGCACTAGAACTAGAATCAAGCATCCAACTAGATGCAGAAGAAATCATAAGATTAGATTCTATAATGAGCATACCTCCAGAATGATCTTTCTCCTTCTTGCTTTTCAGGTTGGCCAGGTACAAAGGATGGTTCCACTTTTAATGGCCATCAGTGTTACAATAGAAATATTTTTCTTTATTGATGGCCTTCTTCTTTGGCTCTCCCTTCTTCTTCTTCCCACCTTCCATCTTCTGCTTCTTCGCGGTCTTCTTCTTTCCAAAAAAATTTTTTTTGGAGGAAGTCCGCTCCATAGTAAGAATCGAGCCTTTAGAACCTTTCATAGAAAGCTCAGCAGTAACCAACATATTCATATGTTCAACCAGGGTATTTTGTAGTTTATGCATATGATAGTTCATAATGAACTGCCTATATGCATCAGTCAAAGACTATAGAATTATATCAATCAGAAGATCCTGATCTAACTTGATACCAAGTTTCTCAAGCTCTTCTATGTCATTGATCATCATTAGATAATGATCTTGGACTGACTGTCCATCATGCATCTGAGCCTTAAAAAGTATCCTAGTGACTTGATGTTTGGCCTGTTCACCAAACAACTCTTGCAGGTAAGTGAACATTTGGCGGCTAGTTTTTATGTCTTTATGTTGGCTCTGGAGCTTATCAGATATTGAGCCCAATATATAATACCTGGCTTTATTATCATCATCCATCCACTTTTTCAGTGATGCTCTCTGATCAATGAATGGACGGGCTGGTAAAGTAGGAAGATCTTGTTCCAACACATAAGTCAATTTCTCAAAAACCAAAATAATTTTAAAATTTCTAAACCAATCCTTGCAGTTGGGTCGGATCAGTCTATGGGTATCCAAGATAAGAGCTAGTGGATTGGACGAAGATATTTTTCTACGGAGAGTCAAAGTTTCTAGTTAGATTTTATAATTAAACTTAACCAATTTGTATAGGAATTTCATTTTTAAATAAATTTGGCTCCCACTATTTTCTTAGATCCTTACACTCCTTGGGTAGAGATGAAAAATCTCCATGATCAATTGATTTCTAGTAGATGGTGTGGTCCCACCGACTGGCTCACCACCTCATCTAACAGTTATTGATGATTGGTCAACCGATAAGTGGACAACTCTTGTCCAATGATTCTATAATCATGGTGCACCCAATCCTAGTCTCTAATTCATGAATCTCACCATGTCCAGAATATTGATCCACTCTTTAGTTAAGTAAGACCCATAATTTATATAAATTAGATTTCTGATTGGATCCCTCACTATATCCAAAATATTGAGCCCAACCCATCCTCCAACCCATAGCATCCAATGCCTAATAGATATAGTTGCATCTCTCCGGTGCAATTGAGCCACTGTAACTAGTCAAGAACAGGCAACCCTGAGAAGGGCCTATACATCTACAATGATGGAAGACTTATGACTTAATCTTTTGCTAGAAAGATTTAATTTAGGTCTCTTATACTTGACTTGACTTAGTCATAATAATTATGACTAATCTAGTGGCATGGGTTAGCTCAAATTATTAGCCACCTCAAATCAGAACTAGATTGACATAAATGGCCAAGTAAGTGAGACTGGTGGAAGGGATATGCCTTTAACTCGATAAGAACGTATTCAGGTCGAATAGCTTCCAATTAAAAATCAGTCGATCATATATGCCAAACTTACCTTAGACACTAAATTATCGAACCAAAACCAATCGAATTAGCTTACAATCCAGACTCTAACTGCTGAGCCTAATTAGGTCTTGACTTGATCGATCATACATGTGAATCAACTTTGATCCTAACTTAATCCTATTGGGTTGGTCAATTTAAGCACTCTTGATTTCATCTAACTAACTCTTGATTCGATTTGATCAATTGCTAGACCTAATTAAGCTCCCCAAGCCTGAACCCAAATTTATGAAGGTGTCTTAGATCTGAAAATTCATAATTTTTAGATCTAATTAATTTTATAATCTTAATTCATAATTAAGTTTGGGTTTATTAATAAAACATGTATCAAAATTTTAAGATTTTAGGATCTAGGATTTTGCAGAAAAATAAGTTCTGATTTTTGATTAAAGACGAACGCACAGTACCCCTACATGCCATAAAAACATCCCATCAAATGGAAGGAGAGGGCCTTTAAATTATACTTTGTTCTTATGATAGGACGGCCAAGGAGAATGCCTTAATCAAAAATATATTTTCTATTACAAAACAAGTTAGATCTAAATCATATATCGCATATATAATTAATGATCTAACCTATATATGCCTTGCATACATCTCATGTATCATAACTTAACTAAATATGCATGCTTTTAGATCTGATATATCATATATAATATCTAAAAAATAGAATTTAAATTGACCACATCAAAATAAAACTATTCTAGACAGTTCATAGAACTATTCTACTACTATCTAAGCATGCATCTTTCATATCTCATATGAATAAATTAAAAATTAAAAATTATATTTTCTATATTTTAGATCTAGTTATAATATTTAATATATTAAAAAAATAAAAATAAAATAGATCTAAAATTATATTTAATTAAATTAAAAATATGATTACACTAGACTACACATAGAACTATTCTATACCTTGTCTAGTCATGCATCTCATACATTATTGATCTAAATTATTTAATTTTTAATTTTTTTATTTTAGATCTAATCACATCTAATGTGATATCTAAAATCTTTTTAATATTAGATCATTAATAAAATAAAATTAGATCTAAAATAGATTTGAAAAACTACTAATTTGGCTTTGATACTAGTTGAAGAAAAATCTCTATTTTTCATTGTATGATTGTGCAGATATGATTAGATCTGAGGTAGATTTTTCAAAAAAAATTTCTATGATCTGATCAGATCTAAGAGTTCTTAGATCTAATCAAGGTGATCTGATATTAAATATAAAAATTAAATCTAAGTGAGAAACATCTAATGTACTAGATTAGGATAAGCTAATTATCCTAATGATGATCCTGATGCTCCTGAGGTTCTGAATATAGCCATGCAAATGCCTAGGCTCTACTAGAGTTCACTCAGGCCAGATTTGGATGCACTATCCTTGTGGATCTAATATCAAAATAATAGATCTGGATCTAATTTATGAAGCCTTCAAACAAACCTTGAAGGCAGCACCCTGTCTCTTGATCTAGATCGCCCTGTCTTGTTTTATATTCAGCTTTTCTCAACTTGTGATGGCTGAAACCTCACCAACTTTGGTGTGGACGTGGAGAAGAGAGAGAGGAGCTCTAGATGGAGCATGAAAGAGGTTTATGGTGGCAGCATATGGGCATGGTGATCAAAGGATCAAAGCCCTAGGGTGCAAGGCCTTTAAATAGACTCTTGCGCCACCTCAGACTCCCATTTCATTAAGCAATCAAATTGCTTGAAAACTTAGGACTCTAGAGCTGATAGAGCACATCCCCAACCAAATTTTTATCAGGTTTGGTCAACCAAAAATATCCCCAAAGGTGGCAGCAGGAAGGGATAAGGAAGAGTCCAGGGCGCCTAGGACTCTTCCCTCAAGAGTTTGATCCAAATCAAACTCTATCTTAATCCAATCTAGGCACCTCCAAAAATCAGAAAATTTGGCACACCCAAAACATGACTAGAGCCCTATCACATATCCAATAATTAGAGGAAAAGAGTTCCTAGAAAATGTTCTAGAAGGTTCTGATCCTATGACCCTCAATTCTCTCAATTAGGTCAACTATTAACCCTAGTCCAATTCCATTTTAGAATAGATTTATTTCTAAAATTAATCTGACCTAGACAAGTTCTAGCCAGATGAAAATAAACTCATTTACAATCTAGGGATGAGTCAAATCAAAATTTACTCAAGCGATATAGATCAGAAAAACTATAGAAAGAAAATGTCAAGCTCAATCTTGTGCTAGCACAATTTTCTTAAAACTGATTGGATCTAATCCAAATCAATTGAACTATGTTAGACCAATTGATCACAGCCAAATCTAAACTCTTATTTATGTGATCAAGTTAGATTCAATTTCATATGGTAATGAGATATGTTGTGATCTCTATCATCGGTATCATCGAAATACCTTTCGATGGACCAAAATTTTTCTAATTCATATAATTAGAATGATTGATCATCTAAATCATTCTAATTACTCTCAAAATCTACCAGTGATACCTAGCAGTATATGGTGGCAACCCATCAGAATCAAAAGAGAATCTCTCGGTGTAGCTACATGTATGATTGGGTTCTTCTATCTTGAGCCTCGATAGGATTAGGATTAAGGTGAACTCGTCAAACCCAACATCTGTCATACGAATTAATCATTCGATTCAAGTTCAATGTGAAATTCTAATAGAAACTCTTTCTATCATCTTCACTCTACCATGGCCATGGGCTTATGGACTCAATTTTCATGATCATCATAGGACTACTCCTCATCTACCGAGGTAGATACATCTCCTATTAGTACAGTCCAATTTCTATAATAAATATGCTATAGCCAACATATACCTCCAAATTCTGAATGGCTAGGAGATTGAGTTATGGTGTAGTTAAACTATAACACCCTCAAGATAAATTGCCTGATGCACCTCAACTCAAAGAACCAGACACATCACTACAACATCGAGCCAATCATCGATGAGTAGGTAGACTTTCTTATGACTACTCAAGGTGGTCACGCTTAGTGCCCTCATTCTTTAATGAGTATCTATATTCTTGCTCTGATATCTCCACACCATAGAGTCAAGACTCATCTATCCTAAGAAAGCGATCGTACACCAAACTTTCAAATCAATCACCTTCCTCATGATGATCCTACAGTCGAAAGCAGTTTATGAGTTAAATATGAGAATTCATGTCTTAAATTTTCAACTCTTAAAAATATAAATTATCATTACCATTAACTCAAAGGATGTATCATAGACACTTTAAATACATACTATGATAGAAAATAATTTTTTATTAATTTATAGTTAAAATTATAAAATTACCCTTAGAAGTGTACTACAAGTGTCAGCCAATCTGGCTTTTAGGGCACGCATCTAATAGGGATTTACAAGTCTTCTTGTTTTAGAGTAATGCTTTACTGACTACTAGTTTTACTCTGTAAACTATTCTGAGTAAATCTATTGTAAGGATTTCATATGAGATATGGATCGAGTGTAGATTTAAACTCTCTTACCTTCGAGTTTGGGGTTGTCAGGATTACGTCAAACATTTGCATATAAATAAACTTGGAGCCTAGTCCCAAGGGTACATATTAATAGGGTACCCCAAGGATACTAGGGATATTTATTTCTAGCATGCTGAAGAACAAAAGTTGTTCTCAGCAACAGGGTATTCTTTTTGGAAAAGAAGTTCCTCAGAGAAGGAATTGATGCCACTAAAGTTGAACTTAAGGAAGTTCGATAGGTGAAATGAACTAACACAACCTAGTAAACCTACATAACCGAATTTGATTAGATCAAATTTGGAGCTCATTAATTTGGCACCATTAAGAAGATTCAGTAGAGTATCACATTAGACGAACAGATACTTCGATATCTAGGTCTGAGATGGCGATCCTATTGAGCTCGATGAGAACAATGAGGATCCGATCACCAATATGGATGCTATGCAGTGGTTTGACTCTGAGAAGTGGCTTGGAGCGATGAAATCCAAATTGAAGTCCATGAAGATCAATAGTGTGTGGACACTAGCTGATCCACCTGAAGGGATAAAACCCATTAGGTGCAAATGGATTTTCAAAGTGACCAGAGTGGTGCAAATGAAAAGGTGTAGACCTGTAAAGCCCGTTTGGCTGAACATGCATTTTGAATGTATGTCTTCGTTATGAATGATGATGGACCCTACATCTATAGATGGATAAATAGTTCTATAATGTTATTTCTTGTATTGTCTATAGATGACATTCTCTTAATCGAGAATAATATTCCAGCATTACAAGGAATAAATGTTTAGCTATTATTTTATTTCTCCATGTACTAGACCAGACATGGTATACTCACTAGAGTTAGCGAGCAGATACTAGTCTGATTTAAGTGAGAACCACTAAAAGATTGTAGGGACAATCCTTAAGTATTTGAGAAATACTAAGGTTTAGTGATTCATATATGAAAAGCTGACATAAAACATGTGGAATATTTTGATTCAAGTTTTAGTCAGATAAAGATGATAGTAGGAGAGTGTTGTGTCATGAATTTATCCTAAAGGGAGGCGCAATCTACTGGAAAAATCTCAAGCAGTATACTATAGCCTATTCTATTAGTGATGTAGAGTACATCGTGGCATATGATGCTGCCATGTAGGTTGTGTGGTGGCATAGTTCATTTGCAAGTTGGAAGAGGCATCCTCCACTAGTGGTCCAGTTCTAATGTAGCACTAGAGCCATCGCTAAAGAACCAAAGGTGCACCACAGGACCTACATACTTTGCATCACTATCACTTTAGATTTTGATCAGGACGAGGTCGACCTTTAGAAGATCGACGAAAAGGGAGAACTTGATCAACCCATTTGTTGAAGGGTCAGAACTAAGAAGTTCTACGAGCTCAAGTGGAAGATAAGATATTTGATATTGTTCTAATTAGTTTTAGTTCAAGTGGAAGTTGTTAGGAATATGTTCTAAAGCCAATCATCTAAGTTGTAGATAATTTAAATTAGTATATGAATTATTAAATAATAATTATTATCTAGTTTATTCATCATAAAAGTTCAATCTTTCTTAAATGAACTTCTAAGTTATGATGAATTCCTTGGAACCATACTTAATTGATAAAGGAGAATTTTTTGGATGGTTCTTAAATGAACTTCTAAGTTATGATGAATTCCTTGGAACCATACTTAATTGATAAAGGAGAATTTTTTGGATGGTTCTTAAATTATTCATGATCAAATTATAAGTTATTAATAAAGATGATAACTTATCGAGTGTAGGTTGTTGTACATCATATGCATTGGTTATCCTCATAACTATGTGGTGTAGAGACACTGGTATGGCATGCAGGTGGGATGTAGGAGTACATCTGTACTGAACGTGGTCAATGTAGCACTCTACAGTTAAGAGTAGGTAGTTAAGGTCGGTGGATATAAGTGTCCCTCCGATCTGAGATCACCACGGTGATTTACAAGTAACTTACTGCACTTTGATGCCTACCTACCTATATTTTTAATATAATTACAAAAGATTTTTGGATATAGTCAAGTACTTATGGAGTCAGTGTATGAGTCGAGATGGGATTAACCACTCTTGGTTAACTTCAGGAAGTGAATGTCTTGTTGTGTTTTAATTTAGCAAAACCTAGACCTGGGTAATCCTCTTGAGGAGTTACTAGATTTATAAAATTTTGAGATACAATATGGATGACTTGTATGAGTGTCGACAGCTTACTCAAAGTTGTCTTGAGCATTATTGGTCAAAGGGGTGAATTATATGATAATCATAGTCCAGGATTTTAAGAATGTTGCTTTGTATACATTTGACCTATGCAGACGTCGGGTACCATTGCTAGATGGTCATTTTGATTGGTATAAAAATTTATTCTTATGCTACCAGCTTAGGTTTGAACTTATGGGGTCACACACATAAAAGATTATTACCAGATCAGATGGTTTATCGACAATTGAGAATCGTTCTAAGATCAAACAATCAATATGATTGATGTTTGACCTGATGCAAGTGTTGTAGGAGGATTGATTAGCAATTGGATTGCTAATTGACTCAATTTGATTGAGTAATCAGGCTAGGATTAAGTCTAACTAAATTAGATTCAATTATAATTAGTTTAAATTTAATTGGATTAAGTTCAATTGGTTTATTAGATAAGCCAATTGCAAGGAAGAACAAGTCCTAATTCAATTAGGACTTGAGTATACCTAATTTTTAATTTGATTAAAAATTAAATCAATTTTAAATTTAATTAAACCTAATTTAATTAGATTTCTAATTGGATTATGATTGCTTACTAATTAGTTTGACTCAAAATAATTTTGAATTGGGTTCAAAAGGTCTTAACCTAGTCAAAATTGGAGAGTCCTAGTTAGACTAGAACTCTTCCCTTCTTCCCTTGCGCCACTAAGAAAGGTCCACGCCCACTTATTTCTTTTAGATCATCACATGAGTCTTTCCCATGTTAAAGAGTGATTTTCCATGCCCTATAATCTAAAGTATTTGAATCTATTTTCAATAGGTCAAGATATGGAAAGTTGTTATGCATTGGATTGTATTTGATAGAGTCTATAGAAACTAAAACACCTTGTTGCCTTTGTGCCATAATTCCCCACGCCATTCATTATTTACTGTGCCATATTTATTTCATTTTTTGGGCACTAAAACATGATTTCCCATGTTAAGAAGGAATAGGGTGGTGTTCAAGAGTTGGACGCCACTAACGACTTCTTATTTGACAAGGTTTCGACCTAGTCTCCCTATTTATATTGGGCACCTCCTATAAGATAGGGGGAGGATGTGATTTATCCCAGGTTTAACATGGAGAAACTAATGAAAAGAAGGATGAGGCATGATGGTTTAAGGTGCCAATAATCTTGGAGGAGAGAGGCTTCATTAAGACATCAAATGTTGATGTCTTGTAGAGACAAAGGTAAGAGAAGATTGTCTTCTCTTGTGAGTTACTTTAAAGTTTTTCTTTCTCCCTCATTTTGTGAGATTTTTGTGAGAAAAATTGGAAAGTGAGAGAGAAGGCATGGAGGATGGATGCTTCAGAGGGTTGGAGAATGGTGTTTTGATTTGGACATGATTTGATCATGTCTAGGTGAGAGAAGAAGAAGAGAAGAAGGTCTTCTCTTAGGGTTTCTTTAAGAGCCCTTCTTCTCCATCTCTTTGTGTGATTTTTTCATGAGAAAAATTAGTGAGAAAGAGAACTGGAAGCATGGAAAAGTACTAGAGGAGAAGGTCTCCTCTTGTCCTAACATGGAGATGTGTTCAAGACATCAATCGTTGATGTTCTAAAAGAAAAGATTTATCTTCTCTTAGGGCTTTTCTCACATGTTTTATTTTTTGATTTATGGAAGATCCAAAAGTTGATCTTCTTCCTTATTCTTCCTCTTGTTCTTCATCTCTTGGAGTGTCCAAGAGATTAGAATAATGTTTTTTAGATTAACCATCAGGAGAGATCCGCGAGAAGCTAGCACTTCGAGTGGATCTTTGTTTGACGAACCTCCAATCTACATTGCATCTTCATGTGGACTATCCATAGAGGTTGAATGCACTGTGCGGCTCCAAGTAACAAAGGATGACATCGATATTCAGTCATGGTGTTCTCAACCTACGTAAAGGTAACAGATTTGATCTCTTTTTTCACCTAGATATGATCTACGATTTTTATAGAACGGTTCTAGATTTAGGTATTGATTTGATCAATACTAATTATACATTTTAATTTTCAGATTTATGATTGCATCTTGACATATCATAGGTCCTATATGTAGGGTTTAATGATTAGATCGTATGCATAATTAGATTAAATTATTTAATCTATGTCTTCTGCTGCTTCTTAATTCGAAAAAGTTTCAAAATGTATGCATAAAATTTTGCATGTTTTCCAACACCTGTGGGGTACGGTGTGTCTAAAATGGCTTCGGAGGGGTCCACGGAGCATGAAGGGTCCAAAGGGATAGCGATGGTGTTCGAGGTGCAATGATAGGCTTAGCAGTGCAGCATTGGATGTTGATGTTGGATGACTTGATGATAGTGTCGGCTTCTGCGGCATCAGAGGGACTTCAGTTCTAGATGGAGCATCGAATGGAGATGGCTTCACGGATGGAAGGAGATGTGGCACAAGTTCAAAGTAGAGGGGTGTAGAGGAAGGATCTATATCCTAGCACCAGTGCCAGGGTTGTACAAATCTAAGTGGAGAGGATTGTGCAGGAAGACTAGAATGGCTTTGAGGGGATAATATCAGGTGGAGCATCAAGATATGCAGTGAGTGTTAGATATGTGTGCCCTAGAAATCAGAATTGGCTGACACTTGTAATACACTTCTAGGGATAAAATTATAATTTTGACTATAAATAATAAAATAAATTATTTTCTATCATAAATGTGTATTTAGTATCTGTGATACATCCCTTGAGTTAGTGATAATGATAATTCTTATTTTCAATAGTTGAAAATTTAAGACAAGAATTTTCATTATTAACTCATAAAATGCTCCTGACCATAGGATCATCATGAGGATGGTGATTGATTCAGAAGATTGGTATACAATCACTTCTTTATATTAGATGAGTCTTAAGTCTACGGTGTAGAGACACCGAAGCGAGAGTACAGGTACTCATTAGAGAACGATGGCACTGAGTGTGACCACCTCGAGCAGTCATAAGAAAGTCTACCTTCTCATCGATGACTGACTCGAAGCTACAATGGTGTGTTTGGTTCTTTGACCTGAGGTGCATCAACAGTTCACCTTGAGGGTGTTATAGTTTGACTACACCATGACTCGGTCTCCTAGCCATTCGAAACCCTGAGGTGTATGTTGGCTATAGCATGTTCATTGTAGGAATTGGATTGCACCAAGATGGAAAATCTATCTACCTCGGTGGATGAGGAGCAGCCCTATGATGATCATGAGAATCAAGTCCATAAGCCCATGGCCATGGCAGAGTGAAATAATACAAAGAGTTTCTATTAAGGTTTTCACATCGGACGTGAATCGAATGATTAAATCATATGATAGAAATTAGGGTTTGACGAGTTCACCTTAATCCTAATTTGATCGAGGCTCAAGATAAAAGAACTTAATCGCATAAGTAGCTGCACCAAGAGGTTCATTTTCAGTTTTGATGGGTTGCCACCATATACTGCTAGGTGTCACTAGTGGATTTTGGGAGCAATTAGAATGATTTAGATGATCGATCATTCTAGTTGTTTGAATAAGAAGAGTTATAATCCTTTGGAAGGTGTTTCGATGATGTCGATAATAGAGATCACGATATATCCCATTATCTTATAGAACTGAACCTAACTAGATGACACAAATAATGGTTTGGATCTGGATATCATCAATTGGACTAATCCAGCTCAATTGATTTGAATTAGATTCAATTAGGTTTAAGAAAATCGTGCTAGCACACGATTGAACCTAACGTTCTCCTTCTATTATTATTAAAAGTTGTCTCGACTGAGCTAAATATGTCTGTACTCACTCAGGTACCTTTACTTGGTCTGACTGGAGCTTGTCTAGGTCAAAAAAGGGTTGTCTTAATTTACAAGATAAATTTGAGACAACACCTACCATTTTTCGTCATATACTAATTCTTGTCTTTGACTTTGGTCAAACATTGACCTTTGACACTTAGACATCTATCCATGTGTCATGCACCTTTTGGAGAATAGATAGGGGCTTGTCCCCTTGCTAGATTTTGGAAAGAAGGGGATGCATGCCTAGGGAGGCATGTGCCCATGGATATGGATGCCTTGACTCCCATACAGATGAGACTCTAGGTTGCTTCTTAGTTTCTACTTAGGTGACCCCTAGCTATAGACTTTGACTAGTCTTAGGTGCTATCTAAGGATGAATTAGTAAGGCTCTCATCTAATTAGATCAGATGATGTCATCCCATAAATCAAATTTAGATCTGATTGTACGAAGCAGCGTGATTGGTTGGGATGATGTAGCACTACATGGCGCAGCAGGGTCTATATAAACCCTGTCTGCGCCCAACTTTATGAGAGTTCTCTCTTAGCCCATGCCCCAACGCTATTCCTCTCCCTCCTCTATGCCATCTTCTGATCCTATCTCTCCTCTCCATGCCTAAGGAAAGTTGGGCTTCAGTTTGATGCGATCTAGGCAAGAAAAAGCTGACGAGAAAGGAAGAAGGCAGCACTGCTGTAGAGACGGCGGTAGATCTTCGAAAGGAGTTTTGAAGGTCCTCCAAATCAGATCCAAATCTAATTTTTGAAGAAATAATAAAGAAAGAGAAGATCTTTAGATCCAGCCTAAGTGGATACCGGTAGAGGCTAGGTGCTTTCATGGCTAGATCCAGAACACTAGGCAATCAGCAGAATCATCAAAGGATAATCTGATTACCCAACATCAAGATATAAATTAAATCAGATTTAATTTATTTTTATTATTATTTATTAAATTTATAAAATTAGATCTGAAACATATCTTAGATCTAATCTAGATCATGAGAGAAAAATTTTTGAAATATATCTCTTGATCTGATCAGATCTGAACGAACCTGGATCCAAAAAATCAGGATTTTTTCTTCAACTGGTATCAGAGCCTAGGTTCTCTAAATTATTTAGATCTAATTTTTAAATTTATTTTTTAATTTAAAAATTAAGGTGATTTCTAGATGTCACATGAGATGTGATCAGATCTAAAATTAGAAAAATTAAAATTAAATAATTTAGATCTAAGTTTTATAAGATATGCATGACTAGTTCTAAAATAGAATAGTTCTATAGAATAGTCTTGCATGTTTCATGATTTAATTTTGATTAAATTATGATTTTAGATCTATTTATTTTTTTTTTGATATTATAAATATTATAATAAAATCTAAAAAATAAAAAATAAAAATTATTTAATTTTTAAGATCATATGAGATATGATTGATGCATGTCTAGACTAGTTGTAGAATAGTTCTACATAATTATCTAGATTAGAATTTATTTTGATGTAGATCAATTTAAATCTAATTTTTTAGATTATTATGAGATAATTTAGATCTGAAAAATGCATGCATGATATGATACATGAGATGTATGCAAAATATGCCATGATTAGATCAATTTTGTATATGAGATATATGATATAGATCTAAAACTAGTTTTGTAGTATTTATATGTTCCTGATTAAGGCGTTCCTCTTGGCCGTCCGGATCATAAGAATAAAAGAAGGGATTTAAAGGCCCTCTCCTTCCATTCGATGGGGATGTTCTTATGATGTGTAGGGGGTGCTGCATGTTCGTCCTTAATCAGAAATCCAAAACTTACTTTCTGCAAAACCCTAGATCCTGAAACCCTAGGATTTTATTGTGCATATTTTGTTTATGAACCCTAACTTAATTAAGAATTAAGATTATGGAAATATAATTAGTTCGATCTAAAATTGAGAATTTTAGATCTAAGACATATTCATAATATTGGGTTCGGGCTTGGGTAGCTCAATTAGGTCTAAGCGGTTGATCAAAACGAATCAAGAGTTGGTTAGATGGGATCAACAATGCTTAAATTGACCAGCCTAATAGGATTAAGTCTGGGTCAAGATCGAGTCACGTGAGTGATCGATCAAGCAAGACCTAATTAGGCTCAGAGGTTAGAGTCTGGATTGTAGGCTAACCCAATTGGTTCTGGCTCAACAATTTGGTGTCTAAGGTAAGTTTGGCACATACGACCGACTGATTTTTAATTGGGAAGCTACTCAACTCTGAATGCATTCTTGTCGAGTTAATGGCATATTCCCTTCCACCGGTCTCACTTACCTGGCCATATCTGTTGACACAGTTCTGATCTGAGGTGGTCAATAATCCGAGCTAACCCATGCCACTAGGTTAGTCATAATTGTTATGACTATGACAAGTCTAGTTTAATGAGACCTGAATCAAATTCTCCTAAGAAAAGATTAAGTCTGAGGTCTTCCACCATTGTAGATGTGCGGGCCCTTCCTGGGGTTGATTGTTCTCGACTGGATACAGTGGCTCAGTTGCATTGGAAAGATGCAACCATGTCTATTAGGCATTGGATGCTATGGGCTGGAGGATGAGTTGGGCTCAATATTTCGGATACGGTGAGAGACTCAATTAGGAAATCCAGTCTATGCAAATGGTGGGTCTGACTTAACTAAGGAGTGGATCAATATTCTGGATACGGTGAGATTCATGAATTAGAGACCAAGTTTGGGTGCACCATGATTAGAGAATCATTGAACAAGAGTTGTTCACTCATTGGCTAACCCATCACCAATAACTGTTAGGTGAGGTGATGAGTCAGTTGGTGAGACCGCACCACCCACTAGAAATCATTAATCATGGAGATTTTTCGCATCTCTACAGAGGGAGTGTAGGGATCCAAGAAAATAGTGGGAGCTAATTTGTTTAAAAATAAAATTTCTAAATAAATTGGTCAAGTCTTAATTACAATATCTAACTAGAAATCTTTGACTCTCTACAGAAAAATGTCTGCATCCAACCCATTAGCACGTATCCTGGAACACACATAGACTGACTGGAACCCAATTATAAAGATTGGCTCAAAACTATACAAAATCATTTTGGATTCTGAGAAGTTAACCTTATGTATTGGACCAGGACCCTCCCACCTTACCAACTCGTCCATCCACTGAACAGAGAGCATCTCTTGAAAAAATGGATAGACGAAGATAATAAGGCCAGATATTACATGTTTGGGCTCGATGTCTGATGAGCTCCATGCCAACATGAAGATATCAGGACTGCTCTCGCCAAATGTTGGCTCACCTATAGGAGATGTTTGGTGAACAGAGTCATGCAGCCAAAGTATCAAGTCACGAAATGACTTTTTTAAGGCTAAGATGCGTGATGGGCAGTCAGTCCAAGATCACTGTCTGATGATGATCAAGGACTTGGAAGAGCTTGAGAAGCTCGGTGTGAAGTTGGACTTGGATCTGCAGAATGATATAATTCTGCAATCCTTGACTGATGCATATGGGCAATTCATCATGAATTACCATATGCATAAACTTCAAAATTTCCTTGGCCGAACTTAATGAACATGCTGGTTACCGCTGAGCTTTCTATGAAAGGTTCTAAAGGCTCAGTTCTTGCTATGGAATGGACTTCTTCCAAAGAGAAAGTCTTTTGGAAAGAAAAAGAAGTCTGTGAAAAAGCAAAAGATAGGAGGAAAGAAGAAAAAGGCAGAGTTGAAGAAGAAGGCCGCTGACAAAGGAAAAGTATTTTCCATTGCAACAGCGACGGCCATTGAAGCGGAACTGCCCTACTTACCTGGCCACCCTGAAAGAACAAGAAGGAGGCAGGTCCTTCTGGAGGTATGCTCATTATTGAGTCTAACCTTATGATTTCTTCTGCATCCAGTTGGGTGCTTGACTCTGGTTCTAGTGCTCATCTGTGCACTTCCATGCAGGATCTTGAGGATAGCAGGAGGCTGAGGGATGGAGACATGATCCTACGCATTCGGTAATGGAGCAAGAGTTGCTGCAGTAGGTTGGAAAACATACCCTCTTCGATTACCATCTGGTTTAGACTTAGTTTTAAAAGACTGTTATTATGTGCCTGCAGCTAGCAGGAATTTGATTTCTGTTTCATGCTTAGCATTAGAAGGCTATGTGATTAGTTTTCTTAAGGACCATTGTAACATTCTTTATGAAAGAAATAAAATTGCAAATGGTTTTCTTATTAACAATCTTTATCAGCTACATATTGATGTATCTATTTTTAACTATCGAGCAAAATGTGAATGCCATGAAACGACCTAGGGATAGTCCAAATGATAGATATCTATGGCACCTGAGATTAGGTCATATAGCAGAAGATAGGATCAACAAATTGGAGAAAAATGGGCTATTGAGTCCATTGACTTTCGAGTCATATCCAACTTGTGAATCTTGTCTTCAAGGCAAAATGACTAAACTCCCTTTTGTTGGACATGGGGAAAGGGCCACAGATCTCCTTGCCCTAGTACATACTGATGTGTGCGGCCCATTTGATGTGCCGGCTAGAGGCAATTTTGTCTACTTCATTAATCTTTACCGATGATCTATCTAGGTATGGGTATGTGTATCTTATGAGACACAAGTCTGAAGCTTTTGAAAAGTTCAAAGAATTCAGACATGAAGTAGAAAAATAAACTGGAAAACCCATTAAGGTTCTTCGATCAGATCGAGGAGGTGAATACCTTAGCCAGGAATTCCTAGACTATCTTAAGAAAAATGGCATAGTCTCTCAATGGACTCCACCAGGAACACCTCAACTCAACGGGGTTTCAGAATGGAGAAATCGGACTCTATTAGATATGGTTCGATCCATGATGAGCTTCACAGACCTCCCTGATTTTCTTTGGGGACACTCATTGTTAACTTCAATTTATCTACTGAATAGGGTTCCCTCTAAAACCGTTCCTACCACACCGTATGAGATATGGCATGGTAAGAAACCAAGTCTGAGTCATCTCAGAATTTGGGGTTGTCCGGCTCATGTCAAAAGACAACAAGCGGACAAGTTAGAGTTTAGGTCCTTTAGAGCTCGATTCATAGGATATCCTAAAGAGTCATTAGGATACTATTTCTACATTCCAGAAGACCACAATGTGATTGTGAGTCGACATGCCATCTTTCTTGAAAAATAGTTTATTCAAGATAGCGGCATTGGAAAGCAGATTAAGCTTGATGAGAAAGTCTCACAAGTAGCAACGAGCTAAGGACCAATTGGAACCAAATCAGGTTGAGCCAATAAGAACACTACCTCCTCCACCTCGTAGATCGGAAAGAGTTTTCCATCCCCCTGAAGAGATACTTAGGTATTATTTCAGAGGAAAATGTAGAGGAAAATGTTCCTCGTAGGTAATGGTGCTCATGGTGATGATCCCAAAACCTACAACGAGGCGATATCAGATATCGACTCCGAGAAATGGCTAGAGGCAATGCAGTCAGAAATTGACTCGATGCACTCAAACCAAGTCTGGACCTTGGTAGATCCACCAGAAGGTATAGTACCTATTGGGATGTAAATGGATCTTCAAGAGAAAGATTGGTGCAGATGGGAAATGTGGAGACATTCAAGGCTAGACTAGTGGCAAAAGGTTATAGTCAATGCGAAGGCATTGACTATCAGGATACCTTTTTTCCCAGTGGCTATGCTAAAATCCATCCGCACATTGCTTGCCTGTTGCAGCCTATTTCGATTATGAAATATGGCAAATGGACGTGAAAATGGCATTCTTAAATGGATATCTTGAGGAAGATATCTATATGGAACAGCCGCTAGGTTTCACATCCAGTGATACTGATCACAAGGTTTGCAAGCTGCAAAGGTCCATATATGGACTTAAGCAAGCATCTCGGAGCTGGAACACTCATTTTCAATGATGTGATCAAAATAGTTTGGTTTCATCAAAAATGAAGAGGAACCATGTGTTTTCAAAAAGGTCAGTGGGAGCGCTGTTGTCTTCTTCCTCGTATTGTACGTGGATGACATCCTCCTTATTGGGAATGATATTCCCATGTTGACCACAGTCAAAATATGGTTGTCCAAGGAATTCTCCATGAAAGACCTAGGTGAAGCATCCTTTATTCTAGGAATTAAGGTCTATAGGGATAGACCGAATAGGATGCTAGGACTTTCACAGAAGATGTACATAGAGGAAGTACTAAAGAGGTTTAGTATGGAAAACTCTAAGAGGGGATTAATACCCTTCAGACATGGTATTCATCTTTCCAAGAAGATGTGCCCTAGCACACCTGAGGAAATAGAATGCATGAGCAAGATCCCTTATGCTTCTGCAATAGGGAGCCTCATGTATGCCATGCTATGTACACGACCTGATATAGCCCATGCTGTGAGTGTCACAAGCAGATATCAGTCAAATCCAGGTGAAGAACACTGGACTTCTGTGAAATGTATCCTTAAGTACTTGAGAAGAACTAAGGATATGATGTTGGTCTTTGGTAATGGAGAACTCCAAGTCCAGGGATACACAGACTCGGATTTCATGTCCGATATAGATGATCGAAAGTCGACATCTGGAGTCTGTTTGTGTGCAATGGTGGTGCTGTCAGCTGGAAGAGTTTCAAGCAAACAGTGATAGCAGATTCCACCATGGAAGCAGAATATATCGCTGCATCAGAGGCTGCAAAGGAAGCATTCTGGTACAAGAAGTTTGCTGCAGAAATTCGGAGTAATGCCATCAGATGCCATTCCTCTATACTGCGACAACAATGGCGCCATAGCCCTTGCTAAGGAGCCGAGGTCTCACCAGAAATCCAAGCACATTGAGCGGCGATACCACCTCATCCGCGATTACCTCGAGAAGGGTTACGTCGAGGTCAAGAGAGTCAACTCCACAGATAATGTGGGCAGACCCACTTACAAAGCCGTTGGGCCAGCAGAAGATCGAAGCCCACCTTGAGAAGATGGGACTTAGACTTGTAGCCAATTGGCTTTAGGACAAGTGGGAGATTGTTAGATATATGTGCCCTAGAAGCCAGAATTGGCTGACACTTGTAATACACTTCTAGGGGCAAAATTATAATTTTGACTATAAATCAATAAAATGGGTTATTTTCTATCACATATGTGTATTTAGTGTCTGTGATACATCCTTTGAGTTAATGGTAATGATAATTCATATTTTCAAGAGTTGAAAATTTAAGACATGAATAATCATTATTAACTCATAAAATGCTCCCTGACCATAGGATCATCACGAGGATGGTGATTGATCCGGAAGGTTGGTGTACAATCGCTTCTCTTTTTAGTAGATGAGTCTTGAGTCTACGGTGTGGAGACACCGGAGCGAGAGTACAGGTACTCGTTAGAGAATGAGGGCACTGAGCGTGACCACCTCGAGTAGTCATTAGGAAGTCTACCTTCTCGTCAATGACTGACTCGATGCTGCAGTAGTGTGTCTGGTTCTTTGACCTGAGGTGCATCGGCAGTTCACCTTGAGGGTGTTATAGTTTGACTACACCATTACTCGGATCTCCTAGCCATTATGGAACCCTGAGGTGTATGTTGGCTATAGCATGTTCATTGTAGGAAACTGGATTGCATCAAGATGGAATCTATCTACCTCGGTGGTAGAGGAGCAGCCCTATGATGATCATGAGAATCAAGTCCAGAAGCCCATGGCCATGGTAGAGTGAAATAATAGAAAGAGTTTCTATTTAGATTTTCACATTCGGACTTGAATCGAATGATTACATCATATGACAGAAAACTAGGGTTTGACGAGTTCACCTTAACCCTAATCTGATCGGGGCTCAAGATAGAAGAACTTAATCACACATAGGTAGCTGCACCAAGAGGTTCGCATTCAGCTCTGATGGGTTGCCACCATATACTGCTAGGTGTCACTGGTGGATTTTGGGAGCAATTAGAATGATTTAGATGATCGATCATTCTAGCTGTTCGAATCAGAAGAGTTCTGATCCATCGAAAGGAGTTTCGATGATGTCGATGATAGAGATCATGACATATCCCATTACCATACAGAACTGAACCTAACTGGGATCACACAAATAAGGGTTTGAATCTGGTGATCATCAATTGAACTAATCCAGTTCAATTGATCTGAATGAGATTCAATTAGGTTCAAGGAAATCGTGCTAGCACTCGATTGAAGCCTAACGTTCTTCTTTTACTATCATTAAAAGTTGTCTCGATCGAGCCAAATATGTTTGTGCTCGCTCAGATACCTTTACTTGGTCTGATTGGAGCTTGTCTAGATCATAAAGGGATTGTCTTAATTTATAAGATAAATTTGAGACAATACCTACCATTTTTCGTCACCTGCAAATTCTTGTCTTTGACTTTGGCAAACGTTGAACTTTGACACTTAGACATCTGCCCATGTGTCATGCACCAATTGGAGAATAGATAGGGGCTTGTCCCCTTGCTAGATTTTGCATGAGGAGAGAAGGGGCATGGACAACGGGTGGCGCATTTAAAGAATCCTTCATAAGATGGACTCTAAGATTTTGGATCGGGCCTCAAATCAAAAATAATTTGGTTTAAACCCAAATACCTGATTGAACCTAATCTAATTAGGTCTCTAATCAGACTAAATTCTAATCTAATTAAGATTTAATTGAACTCAAATTTAGATCAAATCAGAAATTGATTTCATGACAATTGAGTCATCTCATAACTCAATCAAACCAAACTCAATTTAAGTCAAACTGAGTCAAATTCAATTAGACTTGATTTAAAATTTATTTTTTAATTAAATTGAGTCTAATTAGTAATTAAATTACTAATTAATATTTCTACAACTTTTGCATTTGATTAATTATCAATCATATTGGTAATTATACCCTTAATGACATAATCGTCGATCAATCATCGAATAAGATAGAAAACTCTTTTGTATGTGACCCCGTAGGTTCTATCCTATTGAAGGAGAAATCTTGATTTTCTAGATCAGATTCATTCAGATCTAATCAGATCAAGAAAGATATTTTAAAAATTTTTCTCATATATCCATATCAGATCTGAGATGTTTCAGATCTGATTTTATAGATCTAATAAATAAAATAAAAATAAATTAAATCTAATTTAATTTATACCTTGATGTTGGGTAATCTGATTATTCTTTGATGATCCTACTGATTACCTAAGGTTTTAGATCTAGCCATGCAAGTGCCTGGCCTCTACCGATATCCACATGGACTGAATCTGGAGATCTTCTCCTTCTTTATCATCTCTCCAAAAATTAGATCTAGATCTAATTTGGAGGATATTCAAAACTCATTTTTGAAGATCTGTTATCATCTCTACAGCAGTATTGCCTTCTTCCTTTCTCATCAGCTTTTTCTTATCTGGATCGCACCAAAGTGGAACCCAACTTGCCTTGGGAATGGAGAGGAGAGAGAGGACCAGAGGATGGCATGGAGGAGGGAGAGGGGTAGTCTTAGGGCATGACTAAGAGAAAACACTATATAAGTTGGGCGCAGATAGGATTTATATAGCCCTGCTGCGCCATGAAGTGCCACATCATCTCGGCCAATCATGTTGCTTCGTACAATCAGATCTAAATCTGATTAGTGGAATGAGATCACCTGATCCAATCAGATGAGAGCCTCTCTAATTTATCCTTAGATGGTGCCTAAGACTAATCAAAGTCTATAGTTATGAGCCACTTAAGTAGAAACCAAGAAGCAACCTAAAGTCCCATCCATATGGGACTCCAGGCATCCCTATCCATGGGCGCACACCTCCCTAGGCATGCGCCCCCTCCTTTCCAAATTCTAGCAAGGGGACAAGCCCCTATCTGCTCTCCAATAGGTGCATGACACATGGGCAAATGTCTAAGTGTCAAAGGTCAATGTTTGACCAGAGTCAAAGGACAAGAATTAGCAGGTGACAAAAAATGGTAAATATTGTCTCAAATTTATCTTATAAATTAATACAATCCTTTTCTAATCTGGACAAGCTCCAGTCAGACACTTCTAGGGGCAAAATTATAATTTTGATTATAAATAATAAAATGGGTTATATTCTATCACAAATGTATATTTAGTGTCTGTGATACATTCCTTGAGTTAATGGTAATGATAATTCTTATTTTCAAGAGTTCAAAATTTAAGACAAGAATTTTTATTATTAATTCATAAAATGCTTCTGACCGTAGGATCATCATGAGGATGGTGATTGATTTGGAAGGTTGGTGTACAATCACTTCTTTATAGTAGATGAGTCTAGGGTGTGGAGACACCGGAGCGAGAGTACAGGTACTCGTTAGAGAACGAGGATACTGAGCATGACCACCTCGAGCAATCATAAGGAAGTCTACCTTCTCATCGATGACTGACTTGAAGCTATAATGGTGTGTCTGGTTCTTTGACCTGAGGTGCATCGATAGTTCACCTTGAGGGTATTATAGTTTGACCACACCATGACTCGATCTCCTAGCCATTCGGAACCCTAAGGTGTATGTTGGCTATAGCATGTTCATTATAGGAATTGGATTGCACCAAAAGGAAATCTATCTACCTCGATGGATGAGGAGCAGCCCTATGATGATCATGAGAATCAAGTCCATAAGCCCATGGCTATGGCAGAGTGAAATAATAGAAAGAGTTTCTATTAAGATTTTCACATCGGACTCGAATCGAATGATTAAATCATATGATAGAAATTTGGGTTTGACGAGTTCACCTGAACCCTAATCTGATCGGAGCTCAAGATAGAAGAACTTAGTCACACTAGTAGCTACACCGAGAGGTTTATTTTCAATTTTGATGGATTATCACCATATACTGCTAGATATCACTGATGAATTTTGGAAGCAATTAGAATGATTTAAATGATCGATCATTCTAGTTGTCCAAATCAGAAGAGTTCTGATCCATCAAAAGAAGTTTTGATGATGTCGATAATCGAGATCATGACATATCCCATTACCATATAAAATTGAACCTAACTGAATCACATAAATAAGGATTTGGATCTGGATATCATCAATTGGACTAACCCAATTCAATTGATTTAAATTAGATTCAATTAGGTTCAAGAAAATCATGCTAGCACACGATTGAGCCTAACGTTCTCCTTTTATTATCATTAAAAGTTATTTCGACTGAGCTAAATGAGTTTGTGCTCACTCAGATACCTTTACTTGGTTTGACTAGAGCTTGTCCAGGTTAGAAAAGAGTTGTCTTAATTTATAAGATAAATTTGAGATAACATCTGCCATTTTTCATCATCTGCTAATTCTTGTCCTTTGACTTTCATCAAACATTGACCTTTGACACTTAGACATCTGCCCATATGTCATGCACCTATTGAAGAGCAGATAGGGGCTTGTCCCCTTGCAAGAATTTGGAAAGGAGGGGGCACACGCCTAGGGAGGCATGCGCCCATGGATAGGGTGAAAGGGAAATCCTGATTTCCCGATCCAGGTTCGTTGAGATCTGATCAGATCAAGAGATATATTTCAAAATTTTTTCTCTTTGATCTATATCAAATCTAGGATTTTTTAGATCTGATTCTTATTATTTTAATAAATAAAATAAATAAGGATAAATTAAATCAAATTTAATTTACCTGATTTGGGTAATCCTATTACCCTATTGATGATCCTGTATGCAGCGGAAGGTTCTGGATCTAGCCATGCAAGCGCCTGGCCTCTATCGGTATCCACTTGGGTTGGATCTAGAGATCCTCTTCTTCTATTCATATCTCCATAAATTAGATCTGGATCTGATCTGGAGGATCTTCAAAACTCCTTTTGAAGATCAGCAGTCGTCCTTTGCAGCAGCGCAGCCTTCTTGCTTTTGATCGCCTTTCTTTGATCTGGATCGCACCAACCAAAAGTCCAAAACCCTTTTGGACGTGGAGAGGAGAGGGAGAAGGAGGTTTGGCATGGAGGAAGAGGGGAGAGGCAGCCTTGGGCATGGGAATTATGATTCTCAATCATATCATAATTCTGAGTTGGGCGCAGGGTCTTATTTATAGACTGACTGTGATCCAACTCCTCTTCTTCCCAACCAATCACAATCCTTTGTGAAATCAGATCTAAATCTGATTGGTGGGAATAGAGTCCCCTGGATTCCTCCTTAGAGGGTGCCTAAGACCAGTCAAAGTTGGTTCTTAGGAAGAACTCTAATTGGAATCCAAAAGGAGATGGAGTCCTTGTCCAACAAGGACTCCTAGGCGCCTCCAACTTGGGCACACGCCTAGGGTGGCGTGCGCCCTCCTCCTTGCCAGGTTCTGGCAGGGGGACAGGCCCCCACCAGCTCTCCAATAGGTGCATGACATGTGGTCAAAAGTCAAAGTGTCAATGGTCAACATTTGACCAGTCAAAGGTAGACTTTTGACCAAAGTCAAAGAACAAGAAATGGCAGGTGACCAAAAATGGCAGGTAATGTCTTACAAAATAAGACAACCTTTTCTGACTTGGACAACCTCCAGTCAGACCATATGAAGGCCTCTGATTGAGCACAAACTCCTTTGGCTCAGTCAGGACAACTTATTTATGATAGTAAAAGAAGAACGTTAGGTTCAATCGAGTGCTAGCACGATTTTCTTGAACCTAATTGAATCTCATTCAGATCAATTGAACTGGATCAGTTCAATTGATGATCACCAGATTCAAACCCTTGTTTGTGTGACCCAGTTAGGTTCAGTTCTGTATGGTAATGGGATATGTCATGATCTCTATCATCGACATCATCGAAACTCCTTTCGATGGATCAGAACTCTTCTGATTCGAACAGCTAGAATGATCGATCATCTAAATCATTCTAATTGCTCCCAAAATCCACCAGTGACACCTAGCAGTATATGGTGGCAACCCATCAGAGCTGAATGCGAACCTCTTGGTGCAGCTACCTGTGTGATTAAGTTCTTCTATCTTGAGCCCCGATCAGATTAGGGTTAAGGTGAACTCGTCAAACCCTAGTCTCTGTCATATGATGTAATCATTCGATTCGAGTCCAATGTGAAAATCTAAATAGAAACTCTTTCTATTATTTCACTCTGCCATGGCCATGGGCTTCTGGACTTGATTCTCATGATCATCATAGGGCTGCTCCTCTACCACCGAGGTAGATAGATTCCATCTTGATGCAATCCAGTTCCTACAATGAACATGCTATAGCCAACATACACCTCAGGGTTCCATATGGCTAGGAGACCGAGTAATGGTGTAGTCAAACTATAACACCCTCAAGGTGAACTGCCGATGCACCTCAGGTCAAAGAACCAGACACACACTACTGCAGCATCGAGTCAGTCATTGACGAGAAGGTAGACTTCCCTAATGACTACTCGAGGTGGTCACGCTCAGTGCCCTCGTTCTCTAACGAGTACCTGTACTCTCGCTCCATTGTCTCCACACCATAGACTCAAGACTCATCTACTAAAGAGAAGAGATTGTACACCAACCTTCCGAATCAATCACCATCCTCATGATGATCCTATGGTCAGAAACAATTTATGCGTTAATAATGATTATTCATGTCTTAAATTTTCAACTCTTGAAAATATGAATTATCATTGCCATTAACTCAAAGGATGTATCACAGACACTAAATATACATATGTGATAGAAAATAATCCATTTATTGATTTTAATTAAAATTATAATTTTGCCCCTAGAAGTGTATTACAAGTGTCAGCCAATTCTAGCTTCTAGGGCACATATATCTAACATAGGGATGCCTGGAGTCCCATACGGATGGGACTCCAAGTTGCTTCTTATTTTCTACTTAGGTGGCCCATAACTATAGACTTTGACCAATCTTAAGTTCCATCTAAGGATGAATTAGAGGGGCTCTCATCTGATTGGATCAGGTGATGTCATCCCACCAATCAGATTTAGATCTAATTGCATGAAGCAACGTGATTGGCCAGGATGATGTGGCACTGCATGGCACAACAGGATCTATATAAACCCTATCTGCGCCCAACTTTCATAGAGTTTTCTCTTAGCCATGCCCCAAGGCTGCCCCTCTCCCTCCTCCATGCCATCTTCTGGTCCTCTCTCTCCTTTCCACGTTCAAGGTAATTTGGGCTCCAGTTTGGTGCGATCCAGGCAAGAAAAATCTGATGAGAAAGGAAGAAGGCAGCACTGCTGTAGAGATGACAGCAGAACTTCAAAAAAGGGTTTTGAAGATCCTCCAAATTAGATCTAGATCTGATTTTTGGACAGATGATAAAGAAGGAGAAGATCTCCAGATTTAGTCCAAGTGGATACTGGTTCGTTCAGATCTGATTGGATCGAGAGGCATATTTTAAAAATTCTTCTCTTAGATCTAGATCAGATCTAACACTTTTTAGATCTGATATTAGCATCTGATAAATAAAAAAAATTAAATTATTAAAACTTAATTAATTTTATCTTGATTCTGGGTAATCTGATTACCCGTTGATGATCCTGCGGAAGCTCTGAGGTTCTGGATCTAGCCATGCAAGTGCCTGGCCTCTACCGATATTCACTCGAGCTGAATCTAGAGATCTTCTCTTTCTCTTTCTTTTCTTCAAAAATTAGATTTAGATCTAATTTGAAGGATCTTCAAAATACCTTCTGAAGATCACCCGTCGTCTCTATAGTAGTGCTGTCTTCTTCCTTTTTCGTCCACCTTTTCTTGCCTAACTTGCACTAATCTGAAGAATCCAACTTTCTTGGATGTGGAGAGGAGAGAGAGGACCAGATGTTGGCATAGAGAAGGGAGAGGGGCAGCCTTGGGGTGTGGCTAGGAGAGAAGTTTTTTTTAAAAGTGGGCGTAGATAGGGTCTATTTATAGACTTTGCTGGGCCATGTAGTGCTGCATCACCCCGGCCAATCACGTTGCTTTGTTCAGTCAGATCTAAATCTGATTGGTGGGATGGGAGACCCATGAATTCATCCTAAGATGGCACCTAAGATTGGTCAAAGTCTATTGATAAGTGGTAAAAATATACGAATAAAAGTATTAAATTATAAAATAAATTAATCTATTTTATTAGAAATTGATACTTTTATTAATCTTATATAGGAAAGAAGGCCACCAATGTGAAGATCTTATTTTTCTGATTCAGATGAAATAAATTTCAGGTAAAACGAACTTCAAACTAGCCCAGAATTGAATTTCAAAAAAAAAAAAAATTGTCGACGCAATGCTGACGTCAGGATGACGTCAGCATTTTTTGCGGTGCACGGTGGACCATCTGAAGGGCAATTCAGGAATTTCACAGCAAGAGGCATGCTCTGATTGACTAAAGAACGCGGCCGTCCATGCAACACCGGGCTCGCGCATGGTCCATGGAGGGCAATTTGGGAATTCTAGCTGATCCAACGGACGATTTTCACTAAAGCTTGATCGGACGGTCGAAAAGAAGATGCTGATGGATGGCATCCACAGCTCCCGATCGAGATCCAACGACTGAGATTCATCCCGACGTTAAACTAAAGATTAGAAGGCTTATTTCAATGCGATCGGACGGCCTAGATTCGATCCAATGGTTGATCCAACGGCTGGCATTAAATCCGACTTGATCTGGGTTATTTTAAGGGATTTTTGAGTGGTTTTTGGACCGTCTGATTGACATCTAATGGCCAAAATTACCCAGATCTTAATTTGAGTTGTTTTGGGAGTCTTAAACCTAGTTTCTGATGGATTTTGGGGGGAAACAAACTCTTTATCTATAAAAAGAGTTTGTTGTCATGAAAAAAATCAGAGAGAGAGATGGAAAGAGAGATGGGGAGAAAGAGAGAAATAAAGAGAGGGAGAGGGAGAAAAAGAGAGAGAGAGAGAGAAAGAGAGAGGAGAGAGGTAGAAAGAGAAGAGTAATTTGTGAGAAATAAAAAAAAAATTTTGATTTTTTTTTGACAATCAAGACATCGATCAAGGAGCATCTTCTTCTTCACCAAGTTCTCCACATCAAGAGCAGCAAACAATTAATTTCAGCAATCAAAATCGTCTAATTTTTTTATGCTTTTTATTTTATTTGCTATTTTTGAACTTGTTATCATGAACTAAATTTTTTTTTACTAACGCTAAGGTGTAGCCACTCTTTTGATGCAATATTCAGTATGATTTATTTTTAAATTTTATTCATGAGGAGTATATAAATCTGATCTTAATGCTTTTAGATTACTGGCCATCTTCTAATTGATCTGATGAACATAGATGTTACGGACCAAGTACATCTATGTTAATGCTTCTTGATTATATACCTTGTATTATGAATCAAATTAGAATTCATATGCATGCGGGAATTTTAGTGCGCTTTGGACGCAGCATATTTTAATTAGAGGGTTTCACAAAACCTAATGCATTAATATTTATTTAAATTATACCTAGACCAAAGGGTAATTAATAAATATTAATAGTTTTGCTATGCCTGGATCAAAGGGTAGTGAATAAATTAGGAGACTCCACCATCACATGAAATAAAATTAATCTAAAAATCTGAATATTGTATTGACTGAGTTGGTGAACCGATTGCCTTAGTAATCCATTGCTCTTGAATTTAAAACCCTAATAATTTACACTCTCTCTATTTAATTAAAAACTTTTAATTATTTTTTTTATTTTCTTTAATTTTTTATTCTCATAAATCGATCTTCTAAATAAAGCATAGGAAAGAGCTTTTCAGTACTTATTTTCCAATCCTCTAGGGACGATACTCTACTCATTCACTTTATTACTTGATCGACTGGTGCACTTACCATAGCTATAAATTAGCACGCTTCAAGTTTTCGGTGCTGTTGCCGGGGCTTGTGTTTAAAACAATATTAAAATTTTAATCCTAGCTTTACTTTAGAAATTTATTTTTAATTTTTATTATTTAAAAAAAAATTTTAGTGCCTGACACGTAATAGACATAGTAACTTTCTACCTCTAGATCCAGAAATTGAAAGAACCATTAGAAGACTACAATAAGAGAGAAACATGGCAGTTGAAGATCCTAATGACATCAATCTAAGATTGGATATGGCGACCGAAGGACAGCATGAAGCTATTCGACTAGTACATCATTCATTAAATGATTATATCACACCATCTGTAGCCGATGCAGCTTCGAGCATCAGGAGACCGCCTGTACGAGCAAACAACTTCGAAATAAAATCGGCGATGATCCAGATGATTCAATTAACTATCCAATTCAATGGACATATGCATGATGATCCGAATGCCCATATTTCTAATTTTCTTGAACTTTATGATACTTTTAAAATTAATGGGGTGTCGGATGATGCTATTAGATTAAGGTTATTTCCTTTCTCTTTACGGGACAAAGCTAAGAGTTGGCTTCATTTTCTTCCTATAGGTTCTATCACAACTTGGGATGTCCTAGCCCAAAAATTCTTAGCTAAATACTTTCCACTTTCCAAGACTGCCAAGATGCGCAACGATATCACTTTCTTTATGCAGATGGACATGGAGACATTATATGAGGCTTGGGAGCATTTCAAAAAACTGCTGAGGAGATGTCCACATCATCAACTATCCGTATGGCTTCAGGTACAAACTTTCTATAATGATTTATCTCCTACTAATTATTCTATGATTGATGCAGCAGCAGGAGGAACCATTAATCAAAAAATGGAGGAAGAAGCTTTCGATTTGATCGATGAGATGGCATCAAATAGCTATCAATGGCAGACAGAGTGCATGATGCCAAAAAGACTAGCAGCTGTGCAAGGAGTAGATTGCGTGCCAATCTTACTAGCTGAAATTGCAGTCCTTAGAGCCGAAGTCACAACTTAAAGGGAACAGCTATGCATATTCAGAGCATTACTTGTGACCTATGTGGAGGAGGACATGATATGAGCAATTGCCAGACAGATAATTCTTTTGCTAAAACAACTGATACAGCTAATTATATTGGTAATTTTTTTAGGCTGTAACAAAACAATCCCTACTCCAACACATACAATCAAGGGTGGAGGCAGCACCCAAATTTCTCATGGAGCAATCAAAATGCAGCATAACAGCCACCCCCAGGATTTCAAGTAATTGAAAAGAAGTCCAACATGGAAGAGCTGATGGTCAAATTTATGCAAAACCAAGAAGCAACTATAAAAAATTTGGAAGCCAAACTTAAACAGGACCAAACAGCAATAATTTGAAACTTGAAGATGCAAATAGGTCAAATGGCTAAGATAATCTCTGAGAGACCTCAAGGATCCTTGCCAAGCAATACGGAGATAAATCCAAGGGAGCAAGTCAATGCTATCACCCTAAGAAGTGGTACAGAGCTGGAGGAGCCACAACAAATCCAGGTGAAGAACATTGGACTTCTGTGAAATGTATCCTTAAGTACTTAAGAAGAACTAAGGATATGATGTTGGTCTATGGTAATGGAGAACTCCAAGTTCAAAGATACACGGACTCGGATTTCATGTCCGATGTAGATGATCGAAAGTCGACATATGAGAGTCTGTTTGTGTGCAATGGTGGTGCTATCAGCTGAAAGAGTTTCAAGCAAACCATGATAGCAGATTCCATCATGGAAGCAGAATATATCACTACATCAAAGGCTGCGAAAAAAGCATTCTGGTATAAGAAGTTTGTTGCAAAAATTGGAATAATGCCATTAGATGCCATTCCTCTATACTATGACAACAATGGCACCATAGCCCTTGCTAAGGAACTGAGGTCTCACCAAAAATCCAAGCACATTGAGTGGCGATACCACCTCATCCACGATTACCTCGAGAAGGGTTGCGTCGAGGTTAAGAGAGTCGACTCCACAGATAATGTGGTGACCCACTTACAAAGCCATTGGGCCAGCAGAAGATCGAAGCCCACCTTGAGAAGATGGGACTTAGATTTATAGCCAATTGGCTTTAGGACAAGTGGAAGATTGTTGAATATATGTGCCCTAGAAGTCAGAATTGGCTGACACTTGTAATACACTTTTAGAGGCAAAATTATAATTTTGACTATTATCAATAAAATGGATTATTTTCTATCACATATGTGTATTTACTGTCTGTGATACATCCTTTGAGTTAATGATAATGATAATTCATATTTTCAAGTGTTAAAAATTTAAGACATGAATAATCATTATTAACTCTTAAAATGCTCCCTGACCATAGGATCATCACGAGGATGGTGATTGATCCAGAAGGTTGGTGTGCAATCGCTTCTCTTCAGTAGATGAGTCTTGAGTTTATTGTGTGGAGACACTGGAGCGAGAGTACAGGTACTCATTAGAGAACGAGGACACTGAGCGTGACCACCTTGAGTAGTCATTAGGAAGTCTACCTTCTCGTCAATGATTGACTCGATGCTGCAGTGGTGTGTCCGGTTCTTTGACCTGAGGTGCATTGGCAGTTCACCTTGAGGGTGTTATAGTTTGACTATACACACAACTCGATCTCCTAGTCATACGGAACCCTGAGGTGTATGTTGGCTATAGCATGTTCATTGTAGGAATTGGATTGCATCAAGATAGAATCTATCTACCTCAGTGGTCGAGGAGCAGCCCTATGATGATCATGAGAATCAAGTTCAGAAGCTCATGGCCATGATAGAGTGAAATAACAGAAAGAGTTTCTATTTAGATTTTCAAATCGAACTTGAATCGAATGATTACATCATATGACAGATGATGCGTGCTAATTTATAGCTATGGCAAGTGCACCAATCGATCAAGTAATAAAGTGAATGAGTAGAGTATCGTCCCTAGAGGATTGAAAAATAAGTACTAAAAAGCTCTTTCCAATGCTTTATTTAGAAGATCGATGTATGAGAATAAGAAATTAAAGAAAATAAAAAAAATAATTAAAAGCTTTTAATTAAATAGAGAGAGTGTAAATTATTAGGGTTTTAAACTCAAAA
>QRFJ01004753.1:0-88216 GCA_006176705.1 Cocos nucifera | reverse complement strand
TAAATTATTAGGGTTTTTACTCACAAAGGATTACTAAGGCAATTGTTCACGCAACTCATGTCAATACAATATTCAAGATTTTTTAGATTAAATTTTATTTCATGTGATGATGGAGTGTCCTAAATTTATATCATTATCCTTTGGTCCCAGGCATAGCAAAACTTCATATTTAATAATTATCTTTGATCCCAGGTGTAATTTATAATATTTAATGCATTGTTTTGTGAAACCCTCTAATTAAAATACGGCTGCATCCAAGCGCACTAAAAATTCCCGCAATGCTGAGGTGAATTCTAAATTTGATTCATAATACAAGGTATATATATGCAAGAAGCAATAAGCATAGATGTAACTGACCGTAACATCTATATTCATCAGATCAATTAGAGAAATGGCTGGGTAATCTAAAAGCATAAAGATCAGATTTATATACTCCTCATGAATAAAATTAAAAATAAAATCATACTGAATATTGCATTAAGAGTGGCTACACCTTAGCCTTAGTAAAAGAAAAATTTAAGTTTCATGTAACAAGTCAAAAATAGCAATAAAATTAAAAGCATAGAGAAATTGGACTGGTTTCATTCTGAAAAAATTGATTCTCTGTTGGCTCTTGCACGTGGAGAAACTTGGCGAAGATGAAGAGCTCCTTCATCGATATCTTGATTGGTCGAAGAAAAACTCTTTTTTATTTTCTCATAAAATCACTCTTCTCTTTCTACCTCTCTCCTCTCTTTAATTTTTGTTTTTATTTTTCCCTAAACTTCTTCTCTCTCTTTCAGTGGTCTCTCCCTCTATTCTCTCTGTCTCTTCTCTCTATTTATTTTCACGGCACAACAGGTTTTTATAGAAATAAAGAATTTGGATTTCCCTCCAAATCCATCAAAATTAAGATTTTAAGACTCTCAAAGCAACTCAAACTAAGATCTGGGTAAAAGTTTTTGTGCCCATTAGCATGTCGATCAACGGTCCAAAAACCAAACTTCAAAAGATTCCTTAAAAAAACCCAGATCCAATGCGGATTTAATGCAAGCCGTTAAGATCAACCATTAGATCGAATCTGGGCCATTCCAATATGTGAAATAAGCTTTTTGATCTATAGTTTTAAACTTCAAGAATGAATCTCAGCCATTGGATCTCGATCGGAGCATGGATGCCGTCCATCAGGCACATTCGCGCTTCGACCGTCCGATCAAAGTTTCAGTGGAAAACCGCACGCGCCGTTGGATTAGCCAAATATTCTCAAATTGCCCTCCGTGGACCAATGCACGAGTCCGGTGTTGAATGACCCGCCTCATTCCTTCAACCAATCGGAGCACTTTTCCTGATGTAAAATGCCCAAAATACCCTCCAGTTGTCACCGTGCGCCGCAAAAAATGCTGACGTCTAGCCGCTGCATCGGCGGTTTTTTTTTTTTTTTTAGAATTCAATTCTGGCTCCGTTTGAAATCCATTTTATCTGAAATTTATTTCATCTGAACCAGAAAAATAAGAATCTTCAACATGATGGCCTTTCTTTCCTAACATAAAATAAATAAAAAGTATCAAATTTTTAAAAAAATAATAATTTAATTTTATAATTAATACTTTTATTAAGTATTTTTTACCATCTTATCACACTCCCAACTTCCACAATGTCCATTGCTGTAGTCCTTAGCAATGTTTTATTTAAATATCAAATGTCAATAAGATTATCCATCAAAAGATTTCAAATCTGGTTAAAGGTCAAAAAGTTTAGAAAAGTACTGCTAAGTCTAAGGCATTGAGCTTTAGAAGTAAATTTTTTAGTCCATTATAAATTAAAAACTTTCTTAGAGTAAGCATCAAAGATCTTATAGCACTTGTATTCAATGATGAACTTAACTTTAAGCATGTTCAGATAATTAAATAAAAGAACAAGGTATCTTCCTCTTTTATCACCTATTTGGTCAATTTTTTATACATTCTCATTTTTACTCATCGAATTTTAAGGTAGTTTCCACGCTGTCCTTTTTCTTGCTTTTTTTTTTTTTTTTTTTGCTGTTGCTGAGGCATCCTGGTCGCTTTCCTTCACCATTTTAATACGTGAATTTTCACACACTTGACTCTGAGGTGCAGAAGACCTAGTATAGGCTTTTGGGTCAATCTACATATACTCTTCCTGTCTTGCACTTTATTTATAGGTCAGGTAAGCCCTTTCCTTAAATTCAAATTTTTTTTTGATTTAAGAATGTATATTAATTACCCGCAATTTCAATCGAGTAGTGATAATTGAATTCCTCAGTTGGTCCCTTTATAATCAATACCTACGTTTGCCTTTTGTTAGTCGTGCAATGTTCAATAAAAAAGTGCTAATAGTCTTTTAATGACCCTAAGTAGGGCTACAAACAGTTGACCCAACTAATCACTTCTTTAACCTCATTAACATCATTAGCAAATAATTCTATCTTTTATCACTGCTTGTCGAGTCTAAAATCTTGCTCAAGATTTTCTTTTTGACACATTGATTTTTTTTTTTTTTTTTCACTTAGTCTACATTGTCCTTAAAGGAGAAAGAAAAATAAAGGATGCATAAAGGATAGGAAGGAATACACCTGATTTGGTTCAGTCTGATTCTTTGGAGCTTTGAAAATTTTGGCTTGAGCTTCTCATTGATTTTTTCTGCAAAATTGAAAAATACACACCAGAGCAGTAAAAAAAGAGCAACCAATAAAATTACTGAAAAATAAAAGCAAAGAAAAATGATCAAAACCTAAAAAGAAAAGAAACAACCATATCTATGTAAGTTCATGATTTATAGTCTCAAAGCTTGACTTTCCTTTTGAGTTCTAAAGTGGATCAATCTGGTGCCACTATCAAATTAGAATACTTTCCATGTTTGATCGAGTCCTCTTTTAAATTTGACATTGCTCGCTTTATAGTCTCAAACCTAATTTTCTACAGAATTCTCATATAAATGGATTGTCAAATAATATCAAATTAGAAATAAGTTTGATTATCATCAAGTAATGTTTAGTATCTTTGAAAACATTAAAATAACTTATTCATCTTGACTCTTAAGAATTAATTTTATTGTTGAACATTATTAAAGCTCCTCCAGTAGCTAAAAAGGGTCTCCCTAAAATAAGAGGTACATCATAATCTTCTTCCATATCAAGAAACAACAAAAATCAACAGGAAAAATAAATTTGTTTATCTTTACCAAGACATCCTCCCAACTATACCTCTTGGATATTTAATGGATCTATTGGCTAACTGAGAGTAATAGTGGTAGGCTTTGATTCTCCTAGACCTAGCTTTCTGAAAACAGAGAAAGGCCATGAGATTTAATGCTTGCTCCTAAATCACATAAAACTTTATCAAAAAAACTAAAATCACCAATAATGCAGGGGGAAGTAAAACTCCCTGGATTTTTAACTTCTGTGGTAATTTATTTTGAAGTATTGCTGAGCATTCTTCATTCAATTTATTCTCTCCATGCTCCTTCAGCTTTTTCTAAATTTTTGTTTTGATTTTCTTGAGAAAACTTGGCTACCTGGGCATTTTGAGTAATAGGCAATCCTACAAAGGAATATTAAATAATATAAATTCTTTAGAATTTTGAAAAAGTTAGAAAAATTCCTTTCTGGATGCTTGTATTTGTCTTTTTCTGGGAATGGCAGTGGGTGGGCACATAGGCTTCACTTTGGATCAGCAAACCGTAATACCTGGGACCTTCCATCTGTTGGTTGTTTTGGGTGACTGACGAATTTTTAGTGATGGTTCCTTAACTTGTAGTTGGCTCTTCAGTCTCATTCTTCTGATGTGGCTTCTCCAGCTTTGTAGCGCCTTCTTAGGGTGAATAAGCAGTGACTTGGCCTAACCTTGGATTTTGTCTCCCATATTTCTTGGCAAGGACCTTGAGATCTCTCAAAAATTATCTTAAGCCCATTGACCTTGATTTTCATCTCCCAAGTTTCAAATTGCTGCTGTTTTGTTCCTGTCTAAAGTTTGGTCTTTCCAAATTTTTTTTAGTTGCTTCTTGGTTTTTGCAAAAATTTGATCATCACACTCTTCCATGTTGGACTTCTTTTCAGCGTTAACTTTGGAATCCATGGAGGTGGCTGTTGTGTGCATTTTTGATTACTTCCAAGAGAAATTTGGGTGCTGCCTCCACCCTTGAAATTGTGTGTGTTGGAGTAGGGGATGTTTTATTACGGCAATGAAAAAATTACCATATATAATTAGCTTGTATCAGTTGTTTTTAGCAAAAGGATTACCTGTCTGGTAAATTGCTCGTATTCAATGTCCTGCCTCCCACACAGGTCATAAGTAATGCTCTGACATGCATAGCTGTTTCCTTAAGTTGTTGATTCGGCTGTCAGGGCTATGCATTTCAGCTTAGTAAGGTTGGCAACGCAATCTATCTCCCTACACAGCTGCTAGTTTTTTGGCATCTTGATAAGTGGTAAAAATATACTAATAAAAGTATTAAATTATAAAATAAATTAATCTATTTTATTATAAATTGATACTTTTATTAACCTTATATAGGAAAGAAGGCCACCAATATGAAGATCTTATTTTTTTGGTTCAGATGAAAAAAATTTCAGACAAAACGGACTTCAAACGAGCCCAGAATCGAATTTCAAAAAAAAAAAAAAATGCCGACGCAACGCTGACGTCAGGATGACGTCAGCATTTTTCACGGTGCACGATGGACCATCTGAAGGGTATTTTGAGAATTTCACAGAAAGAGGCGCGCTCTGATTGGCTGAAGAATGTGGTAGTCCATGCAACACCGGGCTCACGCACGGTCCACCGAGGGCAATTTGGGAATTCTTGCTGATCCAACGGGCGATTTTCACTGAAGCTTGATCGGACGGACGAGAAGAAGGTGCTGATGGATGGCATCCGCAGCTCCCGATCGAGATCCAACGGCTGAGATTCATCCCGACGTTAAACTATAGATCTGAAGCCTTCTTTCAACGCGATCGGACGGCCCAGATTCGATCCAATGGATTGATCCAATGGCTGATATTAAATCCGACTTGATCTGGGTTATTTTAAGGGCTTTGAGTGATTTTTGGATCGTTTGATCAACATCTGATGGTCAGAATTACCCAGATCCTAATTTGAGTTGTTTTGGGAGTCTAAAACCTAATTTTTGATGGATTTTGGGGGAAATCAAACTCTTCATCTATAAAAAAACCCAGGGTTGTCGTGAGAAAAAAAAAGAGAGAGAGACAAGAGAGAGAGAAAGAGAGAAAGAGAGAGAGAGGGAGAAAAAGAGAGAGAGAGAGAGAAAGAGAGAGGAGAGAGATAGAAAGAGAAGAGTGATTTGTGAGAAAAAAAAAGAATTTTTGATTTTTCTTCGACGATCAAGATATCGATCAAGGAGCCTCTTCTTCTTCACCAAGTTCTCCACATCAAGAGCAGCGACAATCAATTTCAGCAATCAAACAGTCTAATTTTTTTATGCTTTTTATTTTATTTGCTATTTTTGAACTTGTTATCATGAACTAAATTTTTTTTTACTAAGGCTAAGGTGTAGCCACTCTTTTGATGCAATATTCAGTATGATTTATTTTTAATTTTAAATTTTATTCATGAGGAGTATATAAATCTGATCTTAATGCTTTTAGATTACTGGCCATCTTCTAATTGATCTGATGAACATAGATGATACGGACCAAGTACATCTATGTTATTGCTTCTTGATTATATACCTTGTATTATGAATCAAATTAGAATTCATATGCATGCGAAAATTTTAGTGCGCTTTGGATGCAGCGTATTTTAATTAGAGGGTTTCACAAAACTTAATGCATTAATATTTATTTAAATTATACCTAGACCAAAGGATAATTAATAAATATTGATAGTTTTGCTATGCCTGGACCAAAGGATAGTGAATAAATTAGGAAGACTCCACCGTCACATGAAATAAAATTAATCCTAATAATCTGAATATTGTATTGACTGAGTTGGTGAATCGACTGCCTTAGTAATTCCATTGCTCTTTGAAGTTTAAAATCCTAATAATTACACTCTCTCTATTTTCTTAAAATTTTTAATTATTTTTTTTATTTCTTTTATTTTTTTAATTCTCATAAATCGATCTTCTAAATAAAGCATAGGAAAGAGCTTTTCAGTACTTATTTTTTAATCCTCTAGGGATGATACTCTACTCATTCACTTTATTACTTGAATCGACTGGTGCACTTGCCATAGCTATAAATTAGCATGCATCAAGTTTTTGGTGCCGTTGTCAGAGATTATGTATAAAATAATATTAAAATTTTGATCCTTGCTTTACTTTAGAAATTTTATTTTTAATTTTAATATTATTTTAAAAAAATTTTTGTTTGGTGTATGACACGTACTGGACATAGTAACTTACTAATCTTTAGATCCCAGAAAATTGAAGAGAACCATTAGAAGACTACAATAAGAAAGAAACATGGCACCTGAAGATCCTAACGATATCAATCTGGGATCGGAATATGGCGACTGAGGGATGGCAAGAAGCTATTCGAATGGCACATCATCTATTAAATGATTATATTACTCCATCTATAGTTGATGCAACTTCGAAGCATTAGGAAGACTGCCTGTGCGAGCAAACAACTTCAAAATAAAATCAGTGATGATCCAGATGATTCCAATCAACTATCCAATTTAGTGGATACGTGCATGAATGATCCGAATGCACTCATATTTCTAATTTTCTTGAACTTTATGATACTTTTAAAATTAATGGAGTGTCGGATGATGCTATTAGATTAAGACTTATTTTCTTTCTCTTTATGGGATAAAGCTAAAAGTTGGCTTCATTCTCTTCCTATAGGTTCTATCACAACTTGGGATGTCCCTAGCCCAAAAATTCTTAGCCAAGTACTTTTCACTTTCTAAAATTACATAGATGCATAACGATATTACTTCTTTTATGCAGATGGAGATGGAGACATACTATATGAGGCTTGGGAGTGATTCAAGAAACTGTTGAAAAGATGTCCACATCCATCAACTTATCCATTTGGCTTCAGGTACAAACCTTTCTACAACGGTTTATCTCCTACTAATCGTTCTATGATTGATGCAGTCATAGGAGGTACCATTAATCAAAAAATAGTGGAAGAAGTCTTTCGATATGATCGATGAGATGGCATCAAATAGCTATCAGTGGCAGAACAGAATGCATGATGCCAAAAAGAAGACCAGTAGCTATGCAAGGAGTAGATTGTATTTCAACTTTATTAGCTGAAATTGCATCCCTTAGAGTCGAAGTCAATAACTATGAAGGAAGTAGCTATGCATATATCAGAGCATCACTTGTAACCTGTGTGGAGGAGGACACGATACAAGCAACTGTAACCTATGTAGAGGACGACACGATACAAGCAACTGCCAGACAGGTAATTCTTTTGCTAAAACCACCAATATGGCTAACTTTCTTAGTAATTTTTTTAGGTCTCAGCAAAATAATCTTTACTCCAACACATACAATCAAGGGTGGAGGCAGCATCCGAACTTTTCTTAGAGCAATCAAAGTGCAGCATAGCAACCACCCTTGAGATTCCAAGCACCTTAAAAGAAGCCTAATATAGAGGAGCTACTCATTAAATTCATGCAGAACCAAGAAGTAGTTATGAAGAATATTAAGATAAAATTCATGCAAAGTCAAAAAGCAGCCATGTGAAACTTGGAAGCTTAGCTTAGGTAGGACCAAGCAGCAGCAATTCGAAACTTGAAGATGCAAGTAGGTCAGATGGCCAAGATAATCTCAGAGAGACCATAGGGATCCTTGCCTAGTAATACGGAGATCAATCCAAGAGAGCAAGTTAATGCTATCACACTGAGAAGTGGTAAAAAGCTAGAGGAGCCACATCAAGACAAAAAGACTGAAGAGAAAATTACAAACCAACCAACCAAAATTCGTCAGTCACCAAAACAACCAGCAGATGAATGATCTTCGGGCATAAAATTTGTTGATCCAAACATGAAACTCTATGTGCCACCACTACCATTCCCAGAGAGACAAATTCAACATCTAGATAAGAAATTTTCTAACTTTTTTACTATTTTAAAGAATTTACATATCAATATTTCTTTTGTAGATGCTATTACTCAGATGCCTGGTATGCCAAGTTTCTTAAAAAAAATTTATCAAATAAAAAAAAGCTGAAGGAGCATGAGAGAATAACCCATCTAAAAGCCTGAGCAGAATGCTCAGCAATACTTCAAAATGGGAAATTACCACAAAAGCTAAAGGATCCAAGGGGAGTTTATTGTTAGATATATGTGCCCTAGAAGCCAGAATTGGCTGACACTTGTAATACACTTCTAGGGGCAAAATTGTAATTTTGACTATAATTAATGAAATGGGTTATTTTCTATCACACATGTGTATTTAGTGTCTGTGATACATCCTTTGAGTTAATGGTAATGATAATTCATATTTTCAAGAGTTGAAAATTTAAGACATGAATAATCATTATTAACTCATAAACAGCTCCCGACCATAGGATCATCACGAGGATGGTGATTGATCCGGAAGGTTGGTGTACGATCGCTTCTCTTTAGTAGATGAGTCTTGAGTCTACGGTGTGGAGACACCGGAGCGAGAGTACAGGTACTCGTTAGAGAACGAGGGCACTGAGCGTGACCACCTCGAGTAGTCATTAGGAAGTCTACCTTCTCGTCAATGACTGACTCGATGCTGCAGTAGTGTGTCTGGTTCTTTGACCTGAGATGCATCGGCAGTTCACCTTGAGGGTGTTATAGTTTGACTACACCATTACTCGGTCTCCTAGCCATATGAACCCTGAGGTGTATGTTGGCTATAGCATGTTCATTGTAGGAACTGGATTGCATCAAGATGGAATCTATCTACCTCGGTGGTAGAGGAGTAGCCCTATGATGATCATGAGAATCAAGTCCAGAAATCCATGGCCATGGTAGAGTGAAATAATAGAAAGAGTTTCTATTTAGATTTTCACATTAGACTCGAATCGAATGATTCATCATATGAAGATGATGCGTGCTAATTTATAGCTATGGCAAGTGCACCAGTCGATCAAGTAATAAAGTGAATGAGTAGAGTATCGTCCCTAGAGGATTGAAAAATAAGTACTGAAAAGCTCTTTCCTATGCTTTATTTAGAAGATCGATTTATGAGAATAAGAAATTAAAGAAAATAAAAAAAAATAATTAAAAGTTTTTAATTAAATAGAGAGAGTGTAAATTATTAGGGTTTTAAACTCAAGAGCAATGGATTACTAAGGCAATCGGTTCACCAACTCAGTCAATACAATATTCAGATTTTTAGATTAATTTTATTTCATGTGATGGTGGAGTCTCCTAATTTATTCACTATCCCTTTGGTCCAGGCATAGCAAAACTATTAATATTTATTAATTATCCTTTGGTCCAGGTGTAATTTAAATAAATATTAATGCATTAGGTTTTGTGAAACCCTCTAATTAAAATACGCTGCATCCAAAGCGCACTAAAATTCCCGCATGCATATGAATTCTAATTTGATTCATAATACAAGGTATATAATCAAGAAGCAATAACATAGATGTACTTGATCCGTAACATCTATATTCATCAGATCAATTAGAAGATGGCTAGTAATCTAAAAGCATTAAGATCAGATTTATATACTCCTCATGAATAAAATTTAAAAATAAATCATACTGAATATTGCATCAAAAGAGTGGCTACACCTTAGCCTTAGTAAAAGAAAATTTAGTTCATGATAACAAGTTCAAAAATAGCAAATAAAATTAAAAGCATAGAGAAATTAGACTGTTTCATTGCTGAAATTGATTCTCTGTTGCTCTTGACGTGGAGAACTTGGCGAAGATGAAGAGGCTCCTTCATCGATATCTTGATTGTCGAAGAAAAACTCTTTTTTATTTCTCATAAATCACTCTTCTCTTTCTACCTCTCTCCTCTCTTTCATTTTGTTTTTATTTTTTCTAACTTCTTCTCTCTCTTTCAGTGTCTCTCCCTCTCTCTCTGTCTCTCTCTCTATTTATTTTCACGGCAACAACAGGTTTTTATAGATAAAGAATTTGATTTCCCTCCAAATCCATCAAAAATTAGATTTAAGACTCTCAAAGCAACTCAAACTAAGATCTGGGTAATTTTGCCCATTAGATGTCGATCAAACGGTCCAAAAACCACTCAAAAGATTCTTAAAATAACCCAGATCCAATCGGATTTAATGCCAGCCGTTAGATCAACCATTAGATCGAATCTGGGCCATCCAATCATGTAGAAATAAGCCTTTTGATCTATAGTTTAACTTCAGAATGAATCTCAGCCATTGGATCTCGATCGGGAGCTATGGATGCCGTCCATCAGCACCTTCGCTTCGACCGTCCGATCAAGTTTCAGTGAAAACCGCCCGTTGGATTAGCCAAAATTCTCAAATTGCCCTCCGTGGACCATGCACGAGTCCGGTGTTGCATGGACCGCCGCATTCTTCAACCAATCGGAGCACTTTTCCTGATGTAAAATGCCCAAAATACCCTCCAGTTGGTCCACCGTGCGCCGCAAAAAATGCTGACGTCAGCGCTGCATCGGCGGTTTTTTTTTTTTTAAATTCAATTCTGGGCTCGTTTGAAGTCCATTTTATCTGAAATTTATTTCATCTGAACCAGAAAAATAAGATCTTCACATTGATGGCCTTCTTTCCTACATAAAATTAATAAAAGTATCAATTTTTAAAAAAAATATATTAATTTATTTTATAATTTAATACTTTTATTAGTATATTTTTACCACTTATCACACTCCCCAACTTAGTCATTGCTAGTCCCTTAGCAATGTTTTATTTAATACCATGTTTCAATAAGATTATCCATCACAAAGATAAAATCTAGGATTAAAGGTCAAAAAGTTTAGAAAATACTGCTAACTAAGCATTGAGCTTCAGAAGCAAATTTTTCAGTCAATACAATTAAAAACTTTCTTAGAGTACATCAAAGATCTATAGCACTTGTGTTCATGATGACTAACTTTAGCATTTCAGTATTAAATTAAAAGAACAAAAGTATCTTCTCTTATCACCTATTTTGGTCAATTTTTTATACATTCTCAATTTTATACTCATGAATTAAGGTAGCTTTCACACTGCCTTTTTCTTCTTTTTTTTTTTTTTTTTTTACTGTGCTGAGCATCCTGGCCTTTCCTTCACCATTTTACGTGAATTTTCACACTTGACCTAGGTGCAGAGATCCAGTTACTAGGCTTTGGGCAATCCACATATACTCTGTCTTTTGCACTTTATTTATAGGCAGGTAGCTCTTTCCTTAAATTCAAGTTTTTTTGATTAGAATGTATATTAATTATCAATTTTCAGTGATAATTGAATCCTCAGTTGGCCTTATAATCAATACCTACTTTGCCTTGTTAGTGTGCATGTGCAATAAAAAGTGCTAATAATCTTTTAATGACCTAAGTAGGCTGCTAAAAGTTGACCAACTAATCTACTTCTTTAACTCATTACATTCATTAGCAAATAATTCTATCTTTTATCACTTATCCAGTCTTATCTTGCTCAAGATTTTCTTCTTGACACATGATTTTTTTTTTTTTTTTTAACTTATTCTACATTGTCTTAAAGGAGAAAGAAAAATAAAGGATGCAATAAAGGATAGGAAGGAATACACCTGATTTGGTTCAGTCTGATTCTTTGGAGCTTTGAAATTTTGCTTGAGCTCTCATTGATTTTTCTGCAAAATTGAAAATACACACCAGAGCAGTAAAAAAAGAGCAACCATAAATTACTAAAAAATAAAAGAAAAGAAAAATGATCAAAACTAAAAAGAAAAGAAACAACCTATCTAGTAGTTCTGATTTATAGTCTTCAGCTTGACTTTCTTTGAGTTCTAAAGTGGATCAATCTGGTGCCACTTCAATTAGAATACTTTCATGTTTGATCGAGTCCTCTTTTAATTTGACATTGCTCGCTTTTATAGTCTCAAACCTATTTTCTACAGAATTCTCATATAATGGATTGTCAATAATATCAATTAGAAAATAAGTTTGATTATCATCAGTATGTTTAGTATCTTTGAAAACATTAAAAATAACTTATTCATCTTGGACTCTAAGAATTAATTTTTCTTGTTGAACATCTATTAAAGCTCCTCCAGTAGCTAAAAAGGGTCTCCCTAAAATAAGAGGTACATCATAATCTTCTTCCATATCAAGAACAACAAAATCAACAGGAAAAATAAATTTGTTTATCTTTACCAAGACATCCTCCACTATACCTCTTGGATATTTAATGGATCTATTGGCTAATTGAAGAGTAATAGTGGTAGGCTTTGGTTCTCCTAGACCCAGCTTCCTGAAAATAGAAAAAGGCATGAGATTAATGCTTGCTCCTAAATCACATAAAACTTTATCAAAACTACAATCACCAATAATGCAGGGGATAGTAAAACTCCCTGGATCTTTTAACTTCTGTGGTAATTTATTTTGAAGTATTGCTGAGCATTCTTCATTCAAATTTATTCTCTCATGCTCCTTCAGCTTTTTCTTATTTGTTAAGATTTCTTTGAGAAACTTGGCATACCTGGGCATTTGAGTAATAGCATCTACAAAAGGAATATTAATATGTAAATTCTTTAGAATTTTGAAAAAGTTAGAAAATTCCTTATCTGGATGCTGTATTTGTCTCTCTGGGAATGGTAGTGGCGGCACATAGGGCTTCACATTTGGATCAGCAAACCGTATACCTGGAGACCATCCATCTGCTGGTTGTTTTGGTGACTGACGAATTTTAGTTGATGGTTCCTTATTTGTAGTTGGCTCTTCAGTCTCATTCTTCTGATGTGGCTCCTCCAGCTTTGTACCACTTCTTAGGGTGATAGCATTGACTTGCTCCCTTGGATTTGTCTCCATATTTCTTGGCAAGGATCCTTGAGATCTCTCAAAAATTATCTTAGCCATTTGACCTATTTTCATCTCCAAGTTTCAAATTGCTGCTGTTTTGTCCTGTCTAAGTTTGGCTTCCAAATTTTTTATAGTTGCTTCTTGGTTTTGCATAAATTTGACCATCAGCTCTTCCATGTTGGACTTCTTTTCAGGTACTTGGAATCCTGGGGGTGGCTGTTGTGCTGCATTTTGATTACTCCATGAGAAATTTGGGTGCTGCCTCCACCCTTGATTGTATGTGTTGGAGTAGGGATTGTTTTATTGCGGCCTAAAAAAATTACCAATATAATTAGCTGTATCAGTTGTTTTAGCAAAAGGATTACCTGTCTGGTAATTGCTCGTATCATGTCCTCCTCCACACAGGTCATAAGTAATGCTCTGAACATGCATAGCTGTTTCCTTTAAGTTGTTGACTTCGGCTCTAAGGGCTGCAATTTCAGCTAGTAAGGTTGGCACGCAATCTACTCCCTACACAGCTGCTAGTCTTTTTGGCATCATACATTCTATCTGCCATTGATAGCTATTTGATGCCATCTCATCGATCAGATCGAAAGCTTCTTCCTTTATTTTTTGATTAATGGTTCCTCCTACTGCTGCATCAATCATAGAATGATTAGTAGGAGATAAACCATTATAGAAAGTTTGTACCTAAAGCCATACGGATAGTTGATGATGTGGACATCTCCTCAGTAATTCTTTGAAATGCTCCCAAGCCTCATATAGTGTCTCCATGTCCATCTGCATAAAAGAAGTGATATCGTTGTGCATCTTAGCAGTCTTGGAAGGTGGAAAGTACTTGGCTAAGAATTTTTGGGCTAGGACATCCCAAGTTGTGATAGAACCTGTAGGAAGAGAATGAAGCCAACTCTTAGCTTTGTCCCATAAAGAGAAAGGAAATAACCTTAATCTAATAGCATCATCCGACACCCCATTAATTTTAAAAGTATCGCAAAGTTCAAGAAAATTAGAAATATGGGCATTCGGATCATCATGCACGTGTCCACTGAATTGGACAGTTGATTGAATCATCTGGATCATCGCTGGTTTTATTTCGAAGTTGTTTGCTCGTACAGGCGGTCTCCTGATGCTCGAAGCTGCATCGACTACAGATGGTGTGATATAATCATTTAATGAACGATGTACTGGTCGAATAGCTTCATGCTGTCCTTCAGTCACCATATCCAATCCTAGATTGATGTCGTTAGGATCTTCAGCTGCCATGTTTCTCTCTTGTTGTAGTCTTCTAATAGTTCTTTCAATTTCTGGATCTAGAGGTAGTAAGTTACTATGTCCAGTACGTGTCATGCACTAAAAATTTTTTTTTTTTAATAATAAAAATTAAAAATAAATTTTTAAAGTAAAGCTAGGATCAAAATTTTAATATTATTTTAGACACAATCCCCGACAACGGTGCCAAAAACTTGATGCGTGCTAATTTATAGCTATGGCAAGTGCACCAGTCGATCAAGTAATAAAGTGAATGAGTAGAGTATCGTCCCTAGAGGATTGGAAAATAAGTACTGAAAAGCTCTTTCCTATGCTTTATTTAGAAGATCAATTTATGAGAATAAAAAATTAAAGAAAATTAAAAAAAATAATTAAAAGTTTTTAATTAAATAGAGAGAGTGTAAATTATTAGGGTTTTAAACTCAAGAGCAATGGATTACTAAGGCAATCGGTTCACCAACTCAGTCAATACAATATTCAGATTTTTAGATTAATTTTATTTCATGTGACGGTGGAGTCTCCTAATTTATTCACTATCCTTTGGTCCAGGCATAGCAAAACTATCAATATTTATTAATTATCCTTTGGTCCAGGTGTAATTTAAATAAATATTAATGCATTAGATTTTGTGAAACCCTCTAATTAAAATACGCTGCATCCAAAGCGCACTAAAATTCCCACATGCATATAAATTCTAATTTGATTCATAATACAAGGTATATAATTAAGAAGCAATAACATAGATGTACTTAGTCCGTAACATCTATGTTCATCAGATCAATTAGAAGATGGCCAGTAATCTAAAAGCATTAAGATCAGATTTATATACTCCTCATAAATAAAATTTAAAAATAAATCACACTGAATATTGCATTAAAAGAGTGGCTATACCTTAGCCTTAGTAAAAGAAAATTTAGTTCATGATAATAAGTTCAAAAATAGCAAATAAAATAAAAAGCATAGAGAAATTAGAATGTTTGATTGCTGAAATTGATTCTCTATTGCTCTTGATGTGGAGAACTTGGCGAAGATGAAGAGGCTTCTTGATCGATATCTTAATTGTCGAAGAAAAACTCTTTTTTATTTCTCACAAATCACTCTTCTCTTTCTACCTCTCTCCTCTCTTTTTTTTGTTTTTATTTTTTTTGACTTCTCTCTCTTTCAATGTCTCTCCCTCTCTCTCTGTCTCTCTCTCTATTTATTTTCATGGCAACAATAGCTTTTTATAGATAAAGAATTTGATTTTCCTCCAAAATCCATCAAAAATTAGGTTTAAGACTCCCAAAGCAACTCAAACTAAGATCTAGGTAATTCTGCCCATTAGATGTCGATCAAATGGTCCAAAAACCACTCAAAAACCCCTTAAAATAACTCAGATCAAGTCGAATTTAATGCCAGTCGTTGGATCAACCGTTAGATTGAATTTGGGCCATTCGATCGCATAGAAATAAGCCTTTTGATCTATAGTTTAACTTCGGGATGAATCTTAGCCGTTAGATCTCGATCGGGAGCTACGGATGCCATCCATCAGCGCCTTTGCTTCGGTCGTTCGATCAAGTTTCAGTGAAAACCATCCATTGGATCAGCCAAAATTCCCAAATTGCCCTCGGTGGACCATGCGCGAGCCCGGTGTTGCATGGACCACTACATTCTTCAACCAATCGAAGCACTTTTTCTGATGTGAAATGCTCGAAATACCCTCCGATTGGTCCACCGTGCACCGCAAAAAATACTGACGTCATCCTGACATCAGCGTTGCATCGATGATTTTTTTTTTTTCTGAAATTCAATTTTGGGTTCATTTGAAGTCCGTTTTGCCTGAAATTTATTTCATCTGAATCAGAAAAATAAGATCTTCACATTGATGGCTTCTTTTTTGCATAAGATTAATAAAAATATCAATTTCTAAAGAAATAAATTAATTTATTTTATAATTTAATACTTTTATTAGTATATTTTTACCACTTATCAATAAAAACTAGGGTTTGACGAGTTTACCATAACACTAATCTAATCAGAGCTCAAGATAGAAGAACTTAATCACATAGGTAGCTGTACCAGGAGGTTCGCATTCAGCTCTAATGGGTTGCCACCATATACTACTAGGTGTCACTAGTGGATTTTGGGAGCAATTAGAATGATTTAGATGATCTATCATTCTAGCTGTTTGAACTAGAAGAGTTTTGATCCATCAAAAGAAGTTTTGATGATGTCGATGATCGAGATCATGACATATCCCATTACCATACAGAACTGAACCTAACTAGGTCACACAAACAAGGGTTTGAATCTGGTGATCATCAATTGAACTAATCTAGTTCAATTGATCTGAATAAGATTCAATTAGGTTTAAGAAAAACGTGCTAGCACTCAATTGAACATAACATTCTTCTTTTACTATCATAAATAGTTGTCCTAACTGAGCCAAAAGAGTTTGTGCTTGATCAGAGGCCTTCACTTGGTCTGATTGGAGCCTGTCCAGGTTAGAAAAGAGTTGTCTTATTTTGTAAGACAATACCTACCATTTTTGGTCACCTGCCATTTCTCATCCTTTGACTTTGGTCAAAAGTTGACCTTTGACTGGTCAAATATTGACCATTGACACTTTGACTTCTTTCCACGTGTCACGCACCTATTGAAAAGTTGGTGGGGGCTTGTCCACCTACCAGAACCTGGCAAAGAGGAAGGCGCACGCCACCCTTGACGTGTGCCCAAGCAGGAGGCGCCCAGGAGTCCCTGTTGGATAGGGACTCCATCTCCTTTTTGGATTCCAATTAGATTTCTTCTAAGAACCAAGTTTGACTGGTCTTAGGCGCCATCTAAGGATGGATCCAGGGGACTCTATTTCCACTAATCAGATCTAGATCCGATTTCACAAAGAGTTGTGACTGGTTAGGAAGAAGCGGAGTTAGATCATGCATAGTCTATAAATAAGCCCAACTCAAAAAGCATTGAAAATTCCCACACCCTAAGGCCGCCTCTCCTCTCCTCCTCCATGCCAAGTCCATCTTCTCCCTCTCCTCTTCTTGCCCAAAGGAGTTTGGGGTCTTAGTTGATGCAATCCAGACGAGAGAAAGGCAACAGAAAGCTAGAAGGTTGCGCTGCTGCAAAGGATAACTGCTGATCTTCGGAAGGTGTTTTGAAGATCCTCCAAATCAGATTCAGATCTAATTTTTGGAGACATGATAGAGAAGAAGAAGATCTCAAGATCCAACCCGAGTAGATATCGGTAGAGGTCAGGCACTTGCATGGCTAGATCCAGAACCTTCCGCTGCTTACAGGATCATAAATGGGTAATAGGATTACCCTACATCAAGGTAAATTAAATTTGATTTAATTTATTTTGATTTTATTTTAATTATTAGAATAATAAGAATTAGATCTAAAACATCTCAGATCTGATTAAGGATCAAAGAGAAAAATTTTTGAAATATATCTCTTGATCCGATCAGATCTGAACGAATTTGGTCCGAAAAATCAGAATTTTCCTTCATTGAATGCATTTTTCAGTATTCTGGCCATGGTTGCAATGGTAGAGGTAGTACTTGCTTCGATCATGCTTATTTGGGGGAGATTGTAATTCTTCTGATCTTGGTAGTTGGTTCTTAACTTCCGTCAAAACTTGAGCCTTAGAAGCATTGAGGAGGGCATAGTTGTAGAACCTTTCAAGAGGAGGACTTCGTCACGCCCTTCTATCGAGGGTTTCTGGATGGCGAGCTCGAGAAGTTTGGACTTGCCTACGTTCAGGAGGAGTCTGTGAGCATGGTCGAACTTCGCTCAGCTCTCCATCGACCGTGGGTCTATTATACTCATCTACCAGCCACTCTCCTAAGGCTTCTTCGTCCTTCAACTTGAAAGCTTTTTCTGCACGGGCATATCCCTCGACCCGAGCTAGCAGATCGATGAAGTCCTTGGGATACTTCTTCTCTAAGGAGAATAGTAAGTCATTCTTCTGAAGGCCACCCTTGAGTGCAGCCATTACAATAGACTGGTCTAGGTCTCGAACCTCCAAAGCCACGACGTTAAATTGGGTGACATAAGCTCGGATGGACTACCCATCCTTCTACTTGACATTCATCAGGAAATCCAAACCTTGATGCGGATGTCAGCTGCTGACAAAGTGAGCCATGAACTGTTGGCTCATCTGATCAAAAGAGAAGATCGTACCTGACTTCAATGCTGAGTACCAGTTTCTCGCTGCTCTCTTTAAAGTAGATGAAAAGGCTCGGCACAATATGGCATCTGGAGCACTATGGAGTAGCATCATGGTTCGAAAGGCCTCTAGATGATCAACCAGACCAAAGGTTCCATTGTAGCTTTCAAATTGAGGGAGCTCAAAGTTCGGCGGGATGGGCTCTTGCATAATTTGGGGAGAGAAAGGAGGATCGATGTGGACGTCGTCAAGGTGAACCGAGGCGATGTGGCCGAGCTCCTCAACCCATCGATCTATCTCCCACAGTTTGTGATCGAGGGCATCGTCTTGGTTGTAGATCTTGGAGGGCTTCCGGCTACGAATGGGGAAGGTCTCCTTCAGAGGAGAACCACGATCCGAACATGAATTTTCTACTTTCTATTTTTTCTTCCCAGGGGCGATGGGTATGCTAGCCCAAGTACTCTTCCTTTGGGTTGGTTTCCAACAGTCTAATGGTGGGTTTCTCGGTGGAGTCACCATCGGGGGCTACTACATAGCCTGCGTTACCTCCATGAGGCCACGAACCTACTAGACAAGCAGGTTGAACTTCTCTGCATCTACCATGGGTATAGGTGAAACCTGAGTTGTCGGGATTGAAGTAGGAGCAGATGGATCTGAACGAGATTGGGCCATGGAGGCCATCGATCGTTGGATCGAAGCCCTCCTGGAAGGCATTTTCTCTCGGAAAAGAACTCCAGACAAGAAGAAGATAGATCTCCGAAGAGGAAGGAGAGAGGTCATCGCTGAGCACTCCTTTAAGAATAAGAAAATCTCAAGAATAGAGTGCCCTCCTTCTAGCACCAAATCTATTGGTGCAGAATCTGATTAACATCAGATCGAGCTGGAGTGGAGGATGACGTCGCCGTCGACGACCTACAAAATAAAGTTCCATCTGGAGTCGATGGTGGTGGCTCTGATAGGACACTCCGATGATCAAGTCAGCTCTTCTGGCCAACAGAAATGGAGTGCTCAGTAATGGGAGGTGAGCTTTTAGCTTTAGAGGAGAGAGGAGAGCTTCTCAAAAATATATCTGGAGGGTCTCTTTTATAGATGGAGCTGAATGATGGTGATGACCATACCATTTGGTAGCAGGCCGCTCGAGGCCACATGGGATTCGGTACAGAGAGAGTGGTGTCGCCAGGCTGATAGTGGCGACCATGTCGTCCAACTTTGGGCCGCATTAGACTGGTTGTGGAGAGAGTGGTGTCGTCGGACTGGTAGTGGCAATCATGTCGTTCGGTAGCATCATCTGTGGCAGACTGATGGTGACCATTTGTCGAGATTTAATAGCTGTAGCTCTGAGAAAGCAAGCATTGGTTGGTGGACTTCGGCATATATCAATTTCAAAGGAGTTCGGACTCCTGAATGGAATACGTCTGGTGGGGATTATTCGAGAGTAATCCATTGGAGGAGTTTGATTGGGGGAAGTCTGGGAGTAGTTCGACTTTTGGAGGAGTTCGATCGAAGAAGAAGTTCAAAGGAAGTTCAGCCCTTATGGGCATCCGGCTAGAGAAGCACGGAGGGAGTTTGACTTTCGTAGGCATTCGATTGGATGAGCACGGAGGGAGTTTGGCTCTCGTGGGCGTCCGATTGGAGGAGCGCGGAGGAAGTTTTGCTCTCAAAGGAGTCCATCTGAAGTTCTTCCGCTGAGAAGTTCGGCTGGAGCTCGGCTGCTGAGGAGTTCAACTGGCAGAAGGAGTTCGGCAAAGACTCGGCCGCTAGAAAGTTCAGCTAGGACTCGACTGCTGGGGAGTTCGGAAGGAGCTCGATCGCTGAGGAGTTCGACCGCTGAGGACTCGTTCCTTGAAGCTCCTCCATGGCTACCGATTGCATTAGGCTGAGCATCAAACTAGACTTCGACAGTAGCGGGGTTTATCTCCAACAGAGTGGAATACAATCAATCTTTTCTCCCAAACTCTCTTCTCTCTTCTCTCTGGTTCCAATGCCAAAACCCTAAGTTCCATCCCCTTCTCTCTTCTTTGTTAGATTTTCTTTAGTTTGCTGGATTAACACCCAGGTTTATGCAATAAATTAGATCAACGACTATGACTCTGAGCAGCCATAGGAACAATAATTGGTATCAGAGCCCGATTGAATGTAGAGAAGGAAGAAGATCGATTTTCAGTAGATTTCAATAGCAAGGTTCAAACTAAGGTTTCCTTCAGGCTTCGTGAGGAAGGAAGATATCTAAGGGCTGCTGTCCACCATCCCTAGTTAAGGTATTCTTTTGGATCTACCTATTTGTTGTTATTTAATTTAGATTGATCATCAAAGGTAGTGGATTGAAGGTAGGATTTAAGAAGTTTGATTGAAAAAAAAAATTTCACGATGTGGATGATTAGGATGGAGGATCTGCTGGTTCATATGGGATTGGATTCGGCCTTAGAGGATAGACCGGAGGAGATGACAGATAAGGTATGGATGTCTTTGGAGAAAAAGGCATGTACCACGATTAACGCTTGTCTAGTGGATGAGATTTTGTATGATGTGTTGGAGGAGAGGACACCGAAGGATTTATGATCGAGATTGCACTAGTTGTATATGGGAATGAATATATGCAACAAGTTGATGCTGAAGAAGCAACTGTACAGCCTTCGAATATAGGAGGGTAAGGATGCTGCAGGGCATATTCAGCAGTTCGATCAGATGAGCATGGATTTGCTCAACATTGTGGTGAATCTTAAAGAGGAGGATAAAAGTTTATTGCTGCTACGTTCGCTATCTGGGAGCTTCAATTCGTTGGTGACGACATTGCTGTATGGTAAGGAGACACTGATGTATGAGGAGATCCTATTAGTGCTAAGGTCCAATGAGCAGTGAAAATGGATGACAAAGAGAGAAGCCTTCTAGGAGAATCTCGTGGTTTTAGAGAGGCTAAAAAAAGGAAAGCGGAAGGGCGAACAGAGGGGCAGCAAGGGATCCACGAGATGCTTCAAGTGTGGTGAAGCAGAACACTTTAAGCGAGAGTGTCCACTTTAGAAGAAGTGCAAGGAAGGAGAAAAGTTGGATTGCATTAGTTCAGTCACTAAGAATGAAGATTCGGATGAAATCTTGATGATCTCGGAGGAGCCCACAGGGTGCGGTATATCTGAGATGGCTTCGAAGGGGTCCATGAAGCATGGAGGATCCGAAGGGGCAACAACGGCATCCGAGGTACAGCAGCAGGCCCAGTAGTGCAGCTTTGCATGGTTGGGTTTAGGTGACTCGGTGATAGAGTCGGCTTCTACGGCATAATGGGGACTTCAGTTCTAGATAGAGCACCAAGCAGATGTGGCTTCACAGATGGAGGGAGATGCGACATGAATTCAGAGCAGAGTGGTAAAGAGGGAGGATCTATATCCCAACACTAGTGCTAGGGATGTACAAATCCAGATGGAGAGGATTGTGTAGGAGGACAAGCATGGCTCTAAGGGGATAGTGTTAGGTGAAACATCAAGATATATGGCGAGTGCCGGTAAAGGTGCATGACCTCTAGGAAAGTTTAGGATAATTGATACAACTGCCAAGCAGAAGGGTACCTACAACTCTAAAGGTGGTGCAGATGAGCAAGCCAAGGTCTTCGCGGTGGAACTGATTATCCCAAAGGCCTTAAAGAGAGCTCAACAGCTGAAGTGGCAAGATGAGCACAAGAGATTATTAGGACATGCAGGGACAGTGGGATCATGCAGGAGGATGTTGCTAGGTGTGCCAAGGCTTGGGCGCACCAAGATGGAGATTATAGATGATGTGGTGTCCTAAGCTTTGGGAGGCCACAGAAGAAACCAGGGTGTTGGCTCCATGGGTACTAGGATAGGTATGGTCCTAGAGCTAGGACAAGAGTGGTCCTAGGATGGAGGCGGCATGTAGCTCTCCATGGGCTTGAGGTTTAGGTGTTAAGGATCTTGAGGGGTTTGGTTGGTACTTTGAAAACCTAGGACACAAGGTAGAGCAAGGAACCGAAGCCAAGGCATGAAGACTGTAGAAAAAGAGTGTTTCTATAGGATAGCTAGCTCAGTCTGAAATTGGATCGACTAAGTCTCAATGGATAGGCCAAATAGAAAGGTGCACATTTGGGACTGTACGCACGAGATGCAACTGGGCCGACTTAGTCTCAGACGGAGTCGACCAAGTCTCAGGTTAGTCGGCTCAGTGCTGAGATTGAGTTGGCTCAGTGCACTAGCAGAGTTATGCGGGAATCAATTTGGGGCTAGGGTTAGGATTGATCCTTGGGGTCTTAAGGCCTTGGTTGAGAGGTCTTAAAGGAAATAACTTATGTATGGATCGGATTTAGATCGAGGGGATGAGAGTATGTGAGACATGGATGTACATGGGCTTGCTGAGTGCTTTCATGTATTGAGTTAGCCTAGGGGGATTTTTGAGCTGGGGGTTTATTAGGATTCATGTGATAACCCTAGGATATATAAATTTGGGTATTATAACATTTATAATAGAATGGAATACAATCAAGCTTTTCTTCCTAACTCTCTTCTCTCTTCTATCTGATTCCAACGCCAAAATCCTAAGCTCCATCCCCATCTCTCTTCTTTCTTAGATCTTCTTCAGTTTGCTAGATTAACATCTAGGTTCACGTAATAGATCAGATCAACAACTGTGACTCCGAGCAACAATAGGAACAATAAGATATTTCTATTTCATATCATTTACTGATGACTTATCAAGATATGAATGTGTATCTTATGAAACACAAATCCAAGGCTTTTGATAAGTTTAAGAAATATCAAAAAATGGTCAAAAATCAAACTAAAAAAAGTATTAAAGTCCTTTGATCTGATCGAGGTGGCGAATACTTAACCAATGAGTTTCTAGATCATCTTTAAGAAAAAATAACTTCTCTCATAATAGACACCTCCTTATATGCCATAATTAAATGGTGTGGCAAAAAGGAGAAATCATACACTTATGAAAATGGTATGGTCCATGATGTGTTATGCTGATCTTTCAATATCCTTCTGGTGATATGCTCTAGAAACTGCTGCTTATATTCTTAACAGAGTACCTTCCAAGTATGTTCCTAGTACTCCATATGAATTATGGAATGAAAGAAAGCTTAATCTTATGCATCTTAAGATATGGAGCTGTCCTGCTTATGTTAGGAATACTTTTGAATATAAGTTAAGTGCAAGATCAGAAAAATATTTGTTTGTAGAATATCCTAAGAAAATAAAATGATATTATTTCTACCATCCTACTGAACAAAACATAATTATCGGTAGGCATGCCATATTCTTGGAGAAAGAATTCATCCAAGAAGGAGGCAATGGGAGGAATATTGAACTTAAGAATGTTCGAGACCTACAAACTATTCCAAAAATATCTAACTAAAATACTCAAACAGAAATACCTAAGGATAAGGTATATCCATAATATGCACCACCTCTTCATAGGTCAACGAGAGTGTGTCATACACCTTTAAGATATGGTTTCATCATAGGAAATGATAATGAGGCAAATATCATTCAAGATGATAATCCATCAACCTATTTTGAAGCCATCATGAGTAAGGACTCTAACAAGTGGCTAGATGCAATGAAATCCAAAAAAGACTCCATGTATTTCAACCAAGTATAGACTTTAATAGATGCACCAGAGGGTGTAAGACCTATAGGGTGCAAGTGGATCTTCAAGAAAAAGATCGGAGCAGATGGCCAAGTTGAAACCTACAAGGCTAGGTTGGTGGCAAAAAATTTCAAACAAAATAAGGAATTGATTATGATAAAATCTTTTTGCTAGTGACAATACTAAAGTCTATACAGATTTTACTTGGTATAACAGCATACTATAATTCTAAAATCTGGCAGATGGATGTCAAGACCGTTTTTCTTAATGGTAACCTTGAGGAAGAGGTCTATATGACTCAACCAGAAGGGTTTGTCTCCAGTGCAAGATCAAATTAAGTATGCAAGCTTATATAATCTATTTATGAATTAAAGTAGGCTTCGAGGAGTTGGAACAACAGATTTGATATCACAGTCAAAGAATTTGGCTTTATAAAAAATGTGGATGAACCTTATGTATATAAGAAGGCTAGTGGGAGTGCCATAGTCTTCTTAGTTTTATATGTGGATGACATATTACTTATTGAGAATGATGTCCCAATGCTCCAGTCAGTTAAGACTTAGCTGTCAAATAAGTTTTCAATGAAAGATTTGGGTGAAGCATCCTATATTCTTAGAATAAAGATCTATAAAGATAGATCTAACAGGATGCTAAGATTGTCCCAATCTAGGTACATTGACTTATTATTGAAGAGATTCAACATAGAGGAAAGTAAAAGAGATTACTTGCCCATAAGTCAAGGCATACATTTCTTTAAGAATATGTCTCCTAAGACATCAGAAGAAAGAGAAAGAATGAATTCAATCCCTTATGCTTCGATAGTAAGATCGACTATATATGCCATGTTATGTACTAGACCTGATGTGGCTTATGCTTTAGGCATAGTCAGTAGATATCGGGCTAATCTAGGGAAAGATCATTGAAAAGCTATGAAAAATATTCTTAGGTATCTGAGAAAAACTAAATATGTTTTTCTAATTTATGGAAGGTCAGAGTTGAAAGTAGAAGGTTATACAAATTCTAGTTTTCAATCAGACCTAAATGAAAGCAAGTCAATATCAAGATATGTGTTTAGCTTAAATGGAGGTATAGTGAGTTGAAAAAGTTCAAAACAGCAAACTATAGCTGGCTCAACAATAGAGGTAGAATACATTGTTGCTAGTGAAGCTGCCAAGAAAGCTATCTAGATGAAGAAATTCATCGATGATCTAGGAATGGTTTCTACAATTAAACAACTAATACCACTTTATTATGATAATACTGGTGTAGTAATCCAAGCCAAGGAACCGAGATCTCACCATAGATCAAAGCACATCCTTAGATGGTTCCATCTCGTTCGAGAGATTGTCGAGAGACAAGATGTTATATTAGAACGAGTAGATACTAAAAATAATATAGCAGACCCATTCACTAAGTCCTTACCACAACAACTGTTTGATCACCATCTCAATCATATGGGTTTAAGATATAAGGGTGATTGGCTTTAGTACAAGTAGGAGATTAAATGAATAAGTGCCCTACAAGCCAATCACATATGTGGTGTGATGAAACTTTTCTATATAATCTCCAACTCATGTAATAACATTTATTCTGATATTAATAAATTGAGACATTTGATTCATCATTCCAATAGCATCTTTTATGTTTAAAGATTATGATGAACCCCAAAAATTAGGGCAATGGTTTTAGGGGACATGAATGGATCATGCTTGTGAGACCTAAAATCCTAAAATTCTAATCTTAAACATTCCTAATTAGAGGAACATTGAGTCGAGAATCAATATTTCGGATAGACTGATGCATCTTATGTATGCTCAATGGAGAGGGTGGCAGATCTCATAAGTCACTTATGTGGGGATACTAATACAAAGATGTAGGTGCTCATCAAGGAATGAGTTTACTGAATTGACTCGATGAAGAGAACATCTTATGAAATCTTTCTTGTATGTCAAAAGATAGTTCTCTAACTTGGAGTTGTTCAAGTGATCCTTAGACCTGAGATCATCATGGTATCTTATGCACATAAGCCGATATTTTAGGTTCATACTCAATCATGACATTAAGTCATGAACAGGATGATCTAGATATGGTTAAGTGTGCATGAAGGTAGTGAGTAAGTCAACAAGAAATCAATCACTCTTAGTAAGAGAAGATGACATCCTATGTATTCTCATCTATTAATAACTCAGTAAGATTTTGGTCAAAGCAAAATAAAGATTAGATAGGATTTCTAATCATTCGTTAGAGTATTATTAATGATGGAGAATCAACATGAATATGTATTTGAGTTTGACATTTATCCATGCTCATAAGCATATTCAAGATGTAGGATGATCGAGGGATTGAATTACATAGGTAATTGCCACTAAAAGGTTTATTTGGTATTTCTATCAAATTTTACATCTTCTGGGTGGTCATGATATATTGCTAGAAGTCAATCTTGACTTATGGATTTGAATGAATTAATAAGATTAATTCGATCCTCAATTAGATGGTTCTTTTAATTAGTGAAATTGGGTTGGTATTAATACTAATCGATTAAGATTGAGTCCAATTAGAATAGATTAAAATGCACTCAGGCCTATTGCTGGCTAGATGTGGAGCCCAATAGATCACACACACATAAAGGAATTGGCTAAGAATTAATTTTAGGATCATTGGATCCTGTTGGGGATAAATCCCACTTCCACCGAAGTCCAATGATTCCATAAGAATAGAATTATTCTATGTTTAGTCTAGCATGATCATAATTTAATTTGATTAGTTATAATTTTTAGATCTATTTATTTACTATTTTTTTATGTTATAAATATTATAATAAGATCTAAAAAATAAAAAATAAAGTTATTTAATTTTTGTTCATACGAGATATGATGAATGCATGTCTAGACTAGTTGTAGAATAGTTCTACATAATTATCTAGAGTAGATTTTAATTTCATATGATCAATTTAAATTTAACTTTTTAGATGATTATGAGATAATTTAGATCTAAAAACATGCATGATATGATACATGAAGATCTATGCAAAACATATTTATAGTTAGATCAATTTTTATCTATGAGATATATGATGTAGATCTAACTAGTTTTATAGTTTTCATATTTCTGATTAAGGCATTCTCTTGGCCATCCGATCATAAGAATAAAGTAGGATTTAAATATCCTCTCCTTCCATTCAATGGGATGTTCTTATAATGTATAGGGGTGCTGTGCATTCGTCCTTAATCAAAAATCTAAAACTTATTTTCTGCAAAACCCTAGATCCTAAAATCCTAGGATTTTATTTACATATTTTGCTTGTGAATCCTAAACTTAATTAAGAATTAAGATTATGAAATATGTTAAGTCTAAAAATTAAGAATTTTTAGATTTAAGACATATTCATAAAATTGGGTTCGAGTTTGGGTAGCTCAATTAGGTCTAGCAGTTGATCAAACCGAATCAAGAGTTAGTTAGATGGGATCAACAGTGCTTAAATTGACTAGCCTAATAGGATTAAGTCTGGGTCAAGATCGAATCACATGAGTGATCGATCAAGCTAAGACCTAATTAGGCTCAGTGGTTTGATTTTGGATTGTAGGCTAACCTAATTAATTCTGGGTCGACAATTTGGTGTCTAAGGTAAGTTTGGCAAATACGATCGATTGATTTTTAATTGGAAGCTACTCGACTCGAATGCATTCTTGTCGAGTTAATGGCATATCCCTTCCATCGGTCTCACTTACCTAGCCATATTTGTCGACCTAGTCCTGATCTAAGGTGGTTAACAACCCGAGCTAACCCATGCACTAGGTTAGTTATAATTATTATGGCTATTGTAAGTCAAGTTTAAAGAGACCTAAATCAAATCTTCCTAAGAAAATATTAAGTCTAAGGTCTTCCACCATTGTAGATATGCGGGCCCTTTTTGGGATTGATTGTTCTCGACTGATCACAGTGGTTCAATTGCACCAAAAAAATGCAACCATGTCTATTAGGCATTGAATGCTATGGGCTGAAGGATAAGTTAAGCTCAATATTCTAGATATGATGAGAGACCCAATTAGGAATCAAATCTGTGCAAATGGTGGGTCTGACTTAACTAAGGAGTAGATCAATATTTTGAGCATGGTGACATTCATGAATTAGAGATCAAGTTTGGGTGCACCATGATTAAAAAATCATTGGACAAGAGTTATCCACTCATTGGCTAATCCATCACTAATAATTGTTAGGTGAGGTGATAAGTCAGTTGGTGGGACTACACCACCCATTAGAAATCTATAATCGTGGAGATTTTTGCATCTCTACAAAGGGAGTGTAGGGATCCAAGAAAATAGTGAGAGCTAATTTATTTAAAAATTAAACTTTTAAATAAATTGGTCAAATTTTAATTACAATATCTAACTAGAAACTTTGACTCTCTACGAAAAAAATAAAAATATCTGCATCCTATCCACTAGCACGTATCTTGGACAACCATAGACTGATTGGACCCAATTACAAGGATTGGCTCCAAAACTTTAAAATTATTTTGAGTTTTGAGAAGTTAACTCATGTATTGGATCAGGATCCCCCCATCTTACTAGCTCGTCCATCCATTGAACAGAGAGCGTCTCTTGACAAGTGGATGGACGAAGATAATAAGACCAGATACTACATGTTGGGCTCGATGTCTGATGAGCTTTAATGCGAACATGAAGATATCAAGACTGCCACCAAATATTGGCTCACCTGCAAGAGATGTTTGGTCAACAGAGTTGTGCAGCCAAATATCAGGTCACTAAATAACTATTCAAGGCTAAAATGCATGATGGGCAGTCAATCCAAGATCATTGTCTGATGATGATCAAGGACTTGGAAGAGCTTGAAAAGCTCGGAGTGAAGTTGGACCTGGATCTACAAAATGATATAATTCTGCAATCTTTGACTGATGATTATGGCCAGTTCATCTGAACTACCATATGCATAAACTTCAAAATACTCTAGCCGAGTATATGAACATGTTGGTTACTGCTGACCTTTCAATGAAAGGTTCTAAAGGCTCAATATTTACTATGGAATGGACTTCTTCTAAGAGAAAGTCTTTTGGAAAAAAGAAGAAGTCTGTGAAAAGAAAGAAGGTGGAAGGAGGAAAGAAAAAGAAGGCAGAGCTGAAGAAGAAGGCTGCTGATAAAGAAAAATATTTTTATTGTAACACTGATGGCCACTGAAAGTGGAACTGCCCTACATACCTGGCCACCCTGAAGAATAAGAAGGAGGCAGGTCCTTCTGGAGGTATGCTCGTTATTGAATCTAACTTTATGATTTCTTCTACATGCAGTTGGGTGCTTGACTCTGGTTCTAGTGCTCATTTATGCACTTTCATGCAGGATCTTAAGGATAGCAGAAGGCTGAGGGATGGTGAGATGATCTTACTTTGGAAATAGAGCAAGGGTTGCTACTGTGGCCATAGGAACCTACCATCTTCGACTACCATCTAGTTTAGATTTAGTACTTAGAGATTGTTATTATGTGCCTGCAACAAGCAGGAATTTGATTTCTATTTCATCTTTAGCACAAGCAGGTTATGTAATTAGTTTTCTTAAAGACCATTGTAACATTTTTTATGAAAGAAATAAAATTACAAGTGATTTTCTTATTAACAATCTTTATCAGTAACATATTGATGTATTTATTTTTAATATCGAGCAAAATATGAATGCCATAAAATCAAAATGACCCAGGGATAGTCCAAATGATAGGTATCTATGGAACCTTAGACTAGGTCATATAGCAAAAGATATGATTAACAAATTGAAGAAAATCAGGCTATTGAGTCCATTGACTTTTGAGTCATATCCAATTTATGAATCATGTCTTCATGGCAAAATGACTAAACTCTCTTTTGTAGGACATGGGAAAAAGGCCATGGATTTACTTTTCCTAGTACATATTGATGTGTGCGGCCCATTTGATGTGTCGGCTAGAGGCAATTTTATCTACTTCATAATCTACATCGATGATTTCTCTCAATATGGGTATGTGTATCTTATGAGACACAAGTCTGAAGTCTTTGAAAGGTTTAAAGAATTTAGACATAAAGTCGAAAAGCAATCTAAAAAATCCATTAAGATTCTTCGATCAGATCGAGAAGATGAATACCGTAGTCATAAATTTCTGGACTATCTCAAGCAGAATAGCATAGTCTCTTAATGGACTCCACCTAGAATACCTCAACTCAATGGGATTTTAGAATGGAGGAACCAGATCCTATTAGATATGGTCCGATTCATGATGAGCTTCGTAAACCATCCTGATTTTCTTTGGGGACATAGTTTGTTAACTGTTATATATTTACTGAATAGAGTTCCTTCTAAAATCATTCCTACCATACCGTATGAGATATGGCATGGTAAGAAACCAAGTCTGAGTCATCTCAGAATTTGGGGTTGTCCGGCTCATGTCAAAAGACAACAAGCAGACAAGTTAAACTATAGGTCCTTTAGAGCTTAATTCATAGGATATCCTAAAGAATCATTAGGATATTATTTCTACATTTCAGAAGATCACAATGTGATTATGAGTCGACATTCCATCTTTCTTGAAAAATAGTTTATTCAAGATGGCGGCATTGGAAAGCAGATCAAGCTAGAGGAGAAAGTCTCCCAAGAGCAAAGAGCTAAGGATCCTTTGGAACCAAATCAAGTTGAGCCAATACAATCACCACCTCCTCCACCTCGAAGATCGGAAAGAGTTTTTCATTCCTCTGAGAGGTACTTAGGTACTATTTCAAAGAAAGTAGAGGAAATGTTCCTCATAGGTAATGGAGTTCATGTTGATGATCTTAAAACCTACAACGAGGTGATATCAGATGTTGACTCTGAGAAATGGTTAGAGGTAATGAAGTCAGAAATTAACTTGATGCACTCAAACCAAGTCTAGACCTTGGTAGATCCATCAGAAGATATAGTACCTATTGGGTGTAAATGGATCTACAATAGAAAGATTGGTGTAGATGGGAATGTAGAGACATTCAAAGCTAAATTAGTGGCAAAAGATTATAGTCAGCATGAAGGCATTGGCTCTCAGGATACCTTTTCACCAATAGACATGCTTAAATTCATTTGCACATTGCTTGCTATTGCAGTCTATTTCAATTATGAAATACGGCAAATGGATGTGAAAACGGCATTCTTAAATGAATATTTTAAGGAAGATATCTATATAGAATAGTCGCTGATTTTCACATCTAGTGATACTGATCATAAAATATGCAAGCTGCAAAGGTCCATATATGGACTTAAGCAAGCATCTTGAAGCTGGAATACTCATTTTAATGATATGATCAAATTATTTAGTTTCATCAAAAATGAGGAACCATGTGTTTTCAGAAAGATCAGTGGGAGTGCTATTATCTTCTTCATACTGTACGTAGATGATATCCTCCTTATTGGGAATGAGATTCTCATGTTGACCATAGTTAAAATACGGTTATCTAAAGAATTCTCTATGAAAGACCTAAAAGAAGCATCCTTCATTCTTGGAATCAAAGTCTATAGAGATAGACTAAATAGGATGCTAGGTCTTTTATAGAAGATGTACATAGAGGAAGTGCTAAAGATGTTTAGCATGAAAAACTTCAAGAGGGGTTTGGTATCCTTCAGACATAGCATTCATCACTCCTAGAAAATGTGTCCCAACACACTAGAGGAGATTGAATGCATGAGCAAGATCACTTATATTTCTATAATAGAGAGCCTCATGTATGCCATGTTATGTACACGACCTGATATAGCCCATTCTGTGAGTGTCACAAGCAGATATCAGTCAAATCCAGGAGAAGAACACTAAACTTCTGTGAAATGTATTCTTAAGTACTTATGAAAAACTAAGGATATGTTCTTGGTTTTTGGTAATGGAGAACTGAAAGTCCAAGGGTATATAAACTCAAATTTTATGTCTGATATAGATGATCGAAAGTCGACATCTAGGAATCTATTTATGTGTAATGATGGTGCTGTCAGTTGGAAGAGTTCCAAATAGACACTAATAGCAGATTCCATCATGGAAGTAGAATACATCGCTACGTCAGAAGCTATGAAGGAGGCATTCTGGTATAAGAAGTTCATCATAAAGATCGAAGTGATGCCATCAGATGCCATTCCTCTGTACTGCAACAATAATGGTGCCATAGTCCTTACTAAGGAGCTGAGGTCTCACTAGAAATTCAAACACATTGAGCGGCAATACCATCTCATCTGTGATTATCTCGAGAAAGCATACGTCAAGGTCAAGAGAGTCAACTTTGCAGACAATGCGGTAGATCCCCTAACAAAGTCGTTGGGTCAGTAGAAGATTGAAACCCACCTTGAGAAGATGGAACTTAGATTTGTAGCCAATTGGTTTTAGGTCAAGTGGGAGTTTGTTAGATATGTGTGCCCTAGATGCCAGAATTAGCTGACACTTGTTATACACTTCTAAGGGCAAAATTATAATTTTGACTATAAATAATAAAATAGATTATTTTTTATCATAATGTGTATTTAGTGTCTATGATACATCCTTTGAGTTAATGGCAATGATAGTTCTTATTTTCAAGAGTTGAAAATTTAAGACATGAATTTTCATTATTAACTCATAAAATGCTCCTGACCGTAAGATCATCATGAGGATGATGATTGATCCAAAAGGTTGGTGTATAATCATTTTTTTATAGTAGAATGAGTCTTGAGTCTATGGTGTAGAGACACCAGAGTGAGAGTATAGGTACTCGTTGGAGAACGAGGGCACTGAGCATGACCACCTCGAGCAGTCATTAGGAAGTCTACCTTCTCATCAATGACTGGCTCGAAACTATAGTTATGTGTCTGATTCTTTGACCTGAGGTGCATCGATAGTTCACCTTGAGGGTGCTATAGTTTGACTACACCATGACTCGGTCTCTTAGACATTCGAAATCTTGAGATGTATGTTGGCTATGGCATGTTCATTATAGGAGTTGGATTGCACCAATAAGGAATCTATCTACCTCGGTAGATGAGGAGTAGCCCTATGATGATCATGAGAATCAAGTCCATAAGTCCATGGCCATGGTAGAGTGAAATAATAGAAAGAGTTTCTATTAAGATTTTCACATTGGACTTGAATGGAATGATTAATCATATGACGGATATTAGGGTTTAACGAGATTATCCTAACCCTAATCCTATCAGAGCTCAAGATAGAAGAACTTAATTGCACAGGTAACTACACTGAGAGGTTCATTTTTAGTTCTGATGGGTTGCCACCATATGCTGCTAGGTGTCATTGGTGGATTTTGAGAGCAATTAGAATGATTTAGATGATCAATCATACTAGTTGTTTGAATCAAAAAAGTTTTAATCCATCGAAAGATGTTTCGATGATGTCGATGATAGAGATCGTGACATATCTCATTACCATATGAAACTGAATCTAACTGGATCACACAAATAGGGGTTCTGATCTAGATATCATTAATTGGAGTAACCTAGTTTAATTAATTTGAATAAGATTCAATTAGGTTCAAGAAAATTATGCTAGCACACGATTGAGCCTAATGTTCTTCTTTAATTATCATTAAAAGTTATCTCGATTGAGCCAAATATGTTTGGTCTCACTCAGGTACCTTTACTTAGTCTAACTAGAGCTTGTCCAGATCAAAAAAGAATTGTCTTAATTTATAAGATGAATTTGAGGCAACACCTACCATTTTCCATCATCTGCTAAATCCTATTTCGGATATTTGGTCAAACGTTGACCTTTGACACTTAGACATCTGCCCATGTGTTATGCACCCATAGGAGAAAATTTTTGGATCAGTCCATCTGCTAAAAAGTAGATGGATAAGGGGTGCATGCCTAGGGAGGCATGCGCCCATAGATAAAGCATCTGGAGTCCCATATAGATGGGACTCCAATTGCTTTGGGGTTTCTAACTAGGTGGTGCCAAAAACTTATCTTTAATCAATCTTGGTGCCATCTAAGGATGATACAAAGGGGCTCTCATCTGATTAGATCAGATAATGTGATCCCACCAATCATATTTAGATCTAATTGCACAAAAGACCATGATTGGTCAGGATGATGTAGCACTGCATAGCGCAACATGGTCTATAAAAATTCTATCTGTGCCAAGATCAAAAATAGCTTGACCCATTACCCATGCCACAAGGCTGCCCCTCTCCCTCCTCCATGCCATCTTCAGGTCTTCTCTCTCCTACCCACGCCCAAGAATTTTTGGGCTTCAGTTTGATGCAATCCAAGCAAGAGAAAGGTGATAGAAAAAGGAAGAAGGCAGCATTGCTGCAAAAGACAACTCACATCTTCGAAAGGAGTTTTGAAGATCTTCAAAATCAGATCCAGATCTAATTTTTGGAAAAATGATAAAAAAGGAGAAGATCTTCATATCCTACCTGAGTGGATACCAGTAGAGGACAGGCACTTGCGTGCCTAGATCCAGAACCTCAGGCTGACATCAAGATCACAGAGTAATCAGATTATCCTAAACAAGGTAAATTAAATTAGATTTAATTTATTTTTTATTTTATTTTATTTTATTTATTAGATCAATGATATCAAATATGGAAAGTCTCAAATCTAATCTGGATCCAAGAAAAAAAAAATTGAAATATCTCTCTTGATCCAATCAGATCTGAACGAACTTGATCCGAAAAATTAGGTTTTTCCTTCAGAGGATCCTTATTCGGATCATGATTCTTTTCCGAAAGAGACCTTCCCCATCTATGGCCGAAAGTGTCTGATCTGTGATCAAAATGACATCCTCAATCAAAAACTATAGGAGATGGATCGATGGATTGAGGAACTCCACCATATCATCTCGGCTTGCCATGACGACGTCTGCACCAATTTTTCTTTCTCTCTCCCAATTATGCAAGAGCCCATTCCATCGAACTTCAATCTCTTCTAATTTAAAAGTTATGATGAAACCTCTGATCTGATCGATTATCTGAAGGCCTTTCGGATCATGATGCTGCTCCATGGCACACCAGACACCATCTTATGCCGAGCTTTTCCATCTACCTTAAGGGAGTAGCAAGAAATTGATACTCGGCATTGAAGTTGGGTACGATCTTCTTCTTTGACCAGATGAGCCATCAGTTTGTAGCTCACTTCGTTAGCAACTGACATCCACACTGATGTTTGGATTCTCTGATGAATATCAAGCAGGAGGGGAAATCGATCCAGGCTTATGTTATCCGATTTAATACTACTACATTGGAGGTCTGGAACCTAGACCAGTCTGTTGCAATAGCTGTGCTCAAGGGCGACCTTCAAAAGAATAATTTTCTATTTTTTCTAGAGAAGAAGTATCCTAGGGACTTTGCCGATTTGCTAGCTAGGGCTGAAGGATATGCCCGAGTGGAAGAAACATTCAAGTTAAAGGATGAGGAAGCCGTAGGAGAGCAGCGGGTGGGCAAGTATAATAAACCCATAGTTGATGGAGGGTCGAGTGAAGTTCAACCATGCTCACAGACTCCCATCAAGAGCAAGTGAGTCGAAACTCCTTCTCGAGCTAATCGTCAAAGAAGCCTCGATAGAAGGGCATGACGAAGTTCTCCCCCCAGAAGGTTTCACAACTACGCCTCCCTCAATGCTCCACAGATGCCGGCCTAAAGCAAGAGAAGATCAGCCGAGGGCACTGCCGTAGCCAGAACCACCAAGAGAGGAGGAACAACAAGAAGATCGGCCATCTCTCAATATCATAAACACTATCTTTAGGGGACCTAGTGCTTCGATGAGCCATAATCTCTCAGCCTCAAAGCTAGGAGAAGCTTACCCCGAATTGGAAAGGCCCATATGAAATAGAGAAGGTCGTCCGGTCCGAAACTTGTCGTCTGAAGGAGCTTGGAGGAACAACTCTCCTACAACCTTGGAATTCAGAAAATCTGAGGATGTACTACCAGCAATTTCACTTCAACAAAACTTCCTCCAATTCAATATTATGATTTCTTGGTGTAAAAACTATGTGATGATACGAAAGAAATAATCAATAGTAGCCGTATTAGGAGCAGGAGGAGAACCTAATCCTAACATGAGCAAGTCGAAGGCCTCATTCATTTTAGATGGGATGAGGGGAGAGGTCCTGACAATGGCCCTTATGTGCCCTTATAGCTTGTTAGGAACAGGAGGAGAACCTCGTCCTAACATAAGCAAAGTCGAAGGCCTCGTTCATTTTAGATGAGATGAGGGAAGAGATCCTGACAATGGCCTTTATGTGTTCCTACAATCCATTAAGAACAGGAGGAGAACCTCATCCTAACATGAGCAAAGTCAAAGGCCTCGTTCATTTTAGACAAAATGAGGGGAGAGGCCCTGACAAAGGCCCTAATGTGCCCCTACAGCCTGTTAGGAATAGGAGGAGAACCTCATCCTAACGTGAGCAAAGTCAAAGGCCTCGTTCATTTTAGACGAGATGAGGAGAGAGGCCCTGACAATGGCCCTTATAGACGAGATGAGGAGAGAGGCCCTGACAATGGCCCTTAAGTGCCCCTACAGTCTGTTAAGAATAGGAGGACAACCTTGTCCTAACGTGAGTAAAATCGAAGGCCTCGTTCATTTTAGACGAGATGAGGAGAGAGGCCCTGACAACGGCCCTTATATACTCCTACAGTCCATTAGGAATAGGAGGAGAACCTCATCCTAATGTGAACAAAGTTGAAGGCCTCATTCATTTTAGACGAGGTGAGAAGGGAGGTCCCGACTCAGTTGGAGACAAGATCTTCCCCAAGCTTCAACTTCAATATCAACAAGAGATAAGATCTCCTTCAATCTCGACTGGAGATAAGATCTCTCCTAAGCTTCAACTTCAACGTCAAAAGGAGATAAGATCTTCTTCAACCTCGGCTAGAGATAAGATCTCCCCCGAGCTTCAACATCAACCTCAACAGGAGATAAGATCTCCTTCAACCTCGACAGGAGATAAGATCTCCTTCGAGCTTCAACGTCAACCTCAATGGGTGCAAAGCTCAGAAAAGAACTTCGGCGGTCATCTTTTTGTACTTTCTTCTTTCAAATTTCAAACTTGAGAGTGGGAAAACTATTATTGGGGATAAACCCAGCTCCCGCCAAAGTCCAGCCTGATGCTTAGCCTAATGCAACTGATAATCATGGAAGATCTTCGATCGAAAATACTCCCTCCAACGACCAAACCCCAGCCAAACTCCTAAAATGGTGGAACCTCTTTCGAACTCCTACAGCGGCCGAACTCCATCCGAACTTCTCCATCAGTTGAACTCCTTTTGGACTTCTCCATCAGTCAAACTCTTTCCAGACTTCTCCTTCGATCAGACTTCTCCATTAGTCGGACTCCTCCCAGACTTCTCCTTCAATCGGATTCCTTTAAGAGCCGAACTCCTTTCGGACCTCTCCTTCAATCGAATTCCTACAGGAGCAAAACTCCTTCCAGACTTCTTCTTCAGTCAGATACCTTTAGGAGCCAAACTTTTTTCGGACCTCTCCTTCAGAGATAAGATCTCCTTCAACCTTGGCTGAAGATAAGATCTCCCCCAAGCTCCAACCCTTCAATAGGAGATAAAATCTCCTTCAACCTCAGCTGGAGATAAGATCTCTCCCGAGCTTCAACTTCAACATCAATAGGAGATAAGATCTCCTTCAACCTCGATCGAAGATAAGATCTCCCTCGAGCATCAACTTCAATAGGAGATAAGATCTCCTTCAACCTTCGCTAGAGATAAGATCTCCTCCGAGCTTCAACTTCAACCTCAACAAGAGATAAGATCTTCTTCAACCTCGGACCGGAGATAAGATCTCCCCCAATCTTCAACTTTAATATCAACAGGAGATAAGATCTCCTTTAACCTCGGTTGGAGATAAGATCTCTTTGGAGCTTCAACTTCAACCTCAACAGGAGAAAATATCTTCTTCAACCTCGGCTGGAGATAAGATCTCCTCCAAGCTCCAATCCTTCAACAAAAGATAAGATCTCCTTCAACCTTGACTGGAAATAAGATCTTTCCCAAGCTTCAATGTCAATGTCAATAGGAGATAAGATCTCCTTCAACTTCGACTGGAGATAAGATCTCTTCCAAGCTTCAACACCAACGTCGATAGGAGATAAGATCTCCTTCAACCCCAACAGGAGATAAGATCTCTCCCGAGCTTCAACCTCAATGGGCGTAGAGTCCGAAAAAGAACTTCGACAGTCATCTTTTTGTACTTTTTTCTTTCGAATTTTGAACTCGAGAGTGAAGGGACTATTATTGCGGATAAACCCCACTCCCTTCGAAGTCCAGTTTGAAGCTTAGCCTAATGCAATTGGTAGTCATGGAAGAGCTTCGATTGAGAATTCTTCCTCCAACAGCCGAATTTCGGTCGAACTCCTTTAGCAGCCGAACTCCTCCAGCAGTCGAACCCCTCCCAAACTCCCTTCAGTGGCCAAACCCCTTTCAATGGCCAAACTTCTCCCAGACTTCTCCTTCGATCAGACTTCTCCATCAATCGGACTCCTTCCGAACCTCTCCTTCGGTCAGATTCCTCCAGGAGCCGAACTCCTACTGAACTTCTCCTTCAGTCAAATTCCTCCATGAGCCAAACTCCTTCCAAATTTCTCCTTCAATTGGATTCCTCTAGGAGCTGAACTTATTTCGAACCTCTCCTTCAATTGGATTCCTCCAGGAGTCGAACTCCTTTCGAACTTCTTCTTCAGTCGGATTCCTATAGGAACCGAACTCCTTCTGAACCTCTCCTTTAGTTAGATTCTTTCTAGGAGTCTAACTCTTTCTAGACCTCTCCTTCAGTCGGATTTCTATAGGAGCTAAACTCCTTCTGGACTTCTCCATCAACCGAACTCCTTCTGGGTCTCTCCTTCAGTCGGATTCCTCTAGGAGCCGAACTCCTTTTGGACTTCTCCTTCAGTCAAATTTCATCTAGATTTCTTTGGTGGATTACTTCCAGATTTCAAATAGTATTCCTCCCAGATGATTCCTTCTAGCCATATTTTCTGTAGGAGTCCGAACTCCTCTAGAATTAATATATGTCAAAGTTCTTCACCAACCAATGCCTGCTTCCTCTGGACTTCGACTATTAAATCTCAACGAATAGGCAACCCCACTACCGGATGGTTACGACTATCATTATCACTCTATTACAAGTGACTCCTCTCTCTATAATAAATTTCACATGGCCCCGAGTGGCCCACGACTAGATGGTAACGATGACTCCATCTATAAAAAAGGGACCCTCTAGATATATTTTCTCTAAGCTCTCTTCTTCCCAAAATTTTGCTGAATTCTTGCCTGAGCACTCAATTTTTATTGGCCAGAAGAGCTGACTTGATCGTCAGAGGATCCTACCGGAGCCACCACCACCGATTTTGGATGGAACTTTATTTTGCATTTCACCGATGGTGACTTGTTCTTCTCCAACTTCAGCTCGATCTAGCATCAACCATATTCTGCATCAACAGATCCTAATTGGGTGGCTAATTGGCATGCTAGCACATGTTGGCTAACCTAATTCCTTACCAAATTAGTTTTGGTTCAAATTCTTGCACTTTTGGCTAACCAATTTTGTTTAGATCTAAAATATCATTGAGCCATAAGGGGTTCCCATTAGATGGGACCCTTGGTCCTTACCTGGATGCCTAAGAAGGAGAGTCCAAGGTGCATGAAATTCTTCAACCTTTGGTGCACATTGAAAGTAGCGCATGAAAATATGTGGCATGAGATAGGACTAGAAGTCCTTCTGCTTTAGGTCTTTGACCAGGTAAATGCCCCTTTGGACTCTCCCTTTTTCACTTGGTGCCTACCATCTTTGACTGGTCAAGGATGGTAGGCATGGAAAATTAATCTTTCAAGAATTAACATGAAGAATTGCATAGTTCCATTTTAAATGGCGCCATATCTATCTAACCCTATAGGACCTTCAAAGGAACAAAGAGGCAGAGGAGAACTTGAGAGAAGTCTTCTTCTTCACAAAACAATCAAAAGAATACGAAAGAAAAGGAATAGAAACCTTAAAGAAGAACCCCTTCTTCTCTTTTCTTTTTCTCTCACAATAGGACACATAAGAACTTTGTCCTAATGTAATCCCATGCCCAAGACTCTTTTGTGCCCAGATATCTCACGCCCAAAAGACTATCTCTCGATTAATTTTCCTCTTAAATATCATTTCCAAACTTCTTGTTGGTGCAGAAACTGATCATCGCCGAAGGTCGCTGGAGTCGAGGCCGCTGAGGTCGCCGTTGGGGACCTGCAAAATAGAGTCCCATCCAGAGTCGGTGGGGGTGGCTCTGGCAGGACCCTCCGATGCTTAAGTCAGCTCTAGCCAACAGGAATGGAGTGCTCAGGAATGTGTTCCAGAGCTTAGAGAAGAAGAGGAGAGCTTAGAGATCAGAGAGATTAGCATTAGCGTATATGGGGGGTCCTTTTATAGTAGAGCTTGATGGTGATAGCTGCAGCCGCGTGTTGGCAGGCCGCTCGAGGTTTGGTGGAACCAATCTCATGGGAAGGTGCCATGTGCGGTGGGTTGACGGTGACAGCCATCGCCGCCTGATAGCGGATCGCTATCGCTCGCGGTGGACTGATGGTGATAGCTGCAGAGCTTACAGCGGACTAATGGTGATGGCTGTAGAGCCAGTCGAATGAAGGGTAGAAGGCCTTCATCGTGTGCCCACTTCGGAGGAGTTCGGGCTCCTAAAGAGAAAGCTTTGGAGGAGTTTGGCTCTTGTAGGCGTCTGGCTGAAGCTCGGTGGTTGGGTTCGGCTAGAGCCCAGCTGCCAGGTCCAAGGAGCTCGGCCACTAAGTTGCTCGGTCGGCTGAAGGGGTTCGGTCCTGACGCTGGGAGTCCGAAGAAGCTTGGTGGCTGAGTTCGAAGGAGCTCAGCAACTAAGTAGTTCGGCCGCTGGGAGTTCGCAAGGAGCTTGATCGCTAGAAGTTCGGTCAAGGGACGATCGCTAAAGAGTTCGGGCGCTGAGAAGTTCAGAGGAGCTCGGTCGGCTGAAGAGACGACCGCTTGGGGTGTTCGGCCGAAGGGGCGACCACTGAGGAGTTCGGATGCTGGGGGATTCCATTAAAGCTCGGCCACTTAGAGTCCAAGGAGCTCGACCGCTAAGTAGCTCAGCTGGCTGAAGAGGTTCGGTCTTGGTGCTGGGAGTTTGAAGAAGCTCCGCAGCTAACTAGTTCGGTCGGCTGAACGGGTTGGAAGAAGCTCGATCGCTGGGGGTTCGGCTGAAGCCCGTCTGCTAAAGCTCTTCTGTAGCTACTGGCCGCATTAAGGCTGAGCATCGAGCTAGACTTCAGTAGGAGCGGGATTTATCCCCAACACTAGCCCTCCCACTCCCGAGTTCGAAAATCGAAGGAAGGGAGGGCAGGAAAGGCGACTGTTGAAGTCTTCCTCTAAGCTCCCTGCTGGTCTAGGTCGAAGCCTAGGGAAGATCCCACCTCCAGTCGAGGTTAAGGGGGGCTTCATCCGCTACGATCGAAGTCGGAGGTTGCACTCCTTGGGGGCGACATTGTCTCCTATAGTCGAGATCGATGCGGGCACCCGGAAGGGATCTGATCTTCGGGCGAGGTTGTCTCCAATATTATCTCTGGCTGAGGTGGAAGTTGAAGTTCTCCAGCCGAGGTTGACACAGTTGCTTTTTCTAGTCGAGATTGTACCAAGCACTCGGGGGAGGTCTTATCTGATCGAGGTTGAAGTTGAAGCTCTTCAGTCAGGGTCGGTCCGGTCGCTCGGGGGAGTTCTTATCTCCTACAGCTGAGATTGGTGCGGTGCTCCCATTAGGATGAGGTTCCCCTCCTATTCCTAACTTCGACTTTGCTCACGTTAGGATGAGGTTCTCCTCCTGTTCCTAATTGAGGTTGTCAACGGTCGCTTGAGAGAGATCTTATCTCTAGCCGAGGTTGTCGCTCACGTTAGGACGTGGTTCTCCTTCTGTTCCTAATTGAGGTTGTCCACGGTCGCTCGAAAGAGATCTTATCTCTAGCCGAGGTTGTCAACGGTCGCTCGGAAGAGATCTTATCTCTAGCTGAGGTTGATGCTCGCATTAGGACGAGGTCCTCCTTCTGTTCCTAACGGGCTGTGGGGACACATAAGGGCCACTGGCCTCTCCCCCCATCTCGTTCTTTGTGAACGAGGCCTTCAGATTGACTCGGTCGCTCAGAAGAGATCTTATCTCTAGCCGAGGTTGTCAACGGTCGCTTGAGAGAGATCTTATCTCTAGCCAAGGTTGATGCTCGCGTTAGGATGAGGTTCTCCTCCTGTTTCTAATCGAGATTGTCTCGATCGCTTGGGAGAGATCTTATCTCTAGCCGAGGTTGATGCTCGCGTTAGGATGAGGTTCTCCTCCTGTTCCTAACCGAGGTTGTCCACAGTCGCTCGGGAGAGATCTTATCTCTAGCCGAGGTTGATGCTCGCGTTAGGATGAGGTCCTCCTCCTATTCCTAACGGGCTGTGGGGGCACATAAGGGCCACTGGCCTCTCCCCCCATCTCGTTCTTTATGAATGAGGCCTTCAGGTTAACTCGATCGCTCGGAAGAGATCTTATCTCTAGCCGAGGTTGTTGCTCGCATTAGGACAAGGTTCTCCTCCTGTTCCTAATGCAGCAATTATTGACTGCTTGTTCCCTGTCATCGCATAGTTTTTGCATCCAGAAATAATATTATTTGGAAAGGAAGAATTTTATCGAAGGGGAGTTACGGACAGCATATCCCCATTTCAGGGTTGTGGGGGCGTTGTTCCTCCGAGTTCCCCGATGGTGACCTCGTCTATCTCATGCCGGCCTCCTTAATTTGGAGCATGCTTCTCTTGGCTTTTACGCTGGGAGACGATGAATCGCTGATGTACCAAGCTCCACCCAGGGGTGATGTTAATAATGCCATGAGGTGGCCGACCTTCTTGCTTCTGGCAGTGTCTTTGGCCGATCTTATCCTCTTCAGGCTGGCGTCGGAGGAATTTACCCCACCATCCTTTTTGATGAGCTCTTCAATCTCAACTTGGAGCCGAATGTATTCCTCAGTGGCGATGGTAAGAGCATTACTCGCTTCGATCACGCACGCTTGGGGAGGCCGTGGTCCTTCTGATCTTGGTAGCTGGTCAGAATTTGAGTTTGAGTAGCATTGAGGAGGACGCAGCCGTAGAACCTTTCGGGAGGAGGGCTTCTTCGTGCCCCCCTATCGGGGCTTCCTCGGTGGCGAGTTCGAGGAATTTGGGCCCACCTGCTGTCGGAGGGGTCTGCGAGCGTGGCCGAACTTCATTCCGTACCTTTGGGAAACCTGTGGGAGAACTTCATGCCACTTTGTCGGGGCTTCCTTGGAGTCATACTCGAGAGGGAGCCCTCGCTTGCCTTGGGGCGGTTGTGAGCTCAGCCGAACTTCATCTCACCTCGTGTGAAATCTTTGTAGGGGGCTTCCTTAGTGACGTACTCGAGCAGGAGTTCGGCCCCACTTGCGTCGAACTTTGTTCTGATGATGAGGTTTGAGGGGAGAGTTCGACCTTGCATGCGCCGAACTTTAGTCCGATGACGAGCTTCGAGGTGAAGTTCGGCCTTACTTCTACCGAACTTCACTCCGCTTTCCCACGAAAATTTCCGTGGGAGGACTTCATGCCCCTTCCTCGATGATGAGCTTCGATAGGGAGCTCGGCTTTGCTTGCCCGAATCTCACTTCGCCTCCGATGAATTCTTTGTAGGAGGCTTCGTTGACGACATACCTCACTTTAGCAGAACTTCATTCCGACGATGAGCTTTTGGGGGGAGTTCGGCTTTTCTTCTACCGAACTTTATTCCATCCTCTTGGTGAAACCTTCTGTGGGAGATCTTCTGCTCTCTGTTTCTCCTTCCTAAGGGCGATCGGTATTCCCAAATGCTCTTCCTCAAGGCCGGTTCCTCGCATCCTCATGGCGGGTTCGCTGACAAAGTCTTCGCCCGAGATTGTTGCACGGCCTGCATCATCTCGGTGGGACCGCAAACCCGACCAGCAAGTTGAACTGCTCTACATCTATGGTGGCTTCGGGTGGAGCCTGGACTGCCGGGGCTACAACGGGACCAGATGTACCTGGCGTGCAGGACGTCGATCGTCGAGTCGAAGCTCTCCTTGGAGGCATTTTCTCTTCGGAAGGGAATAGGGATCTCCGAAGAGGGAAGAGAAAAATTGTCGAGCACTCCTTTAAGAATAAGGAAACCTCGAAGGTTCACCCTCCTTCTAGCGCCATTCTGTTGGGCAGAAACTGGTCCTCACCGAAGGTCACTAGAGTCGAGGCTGCTGAGGTCGCCGCTATGGATCTGCAAAATAGAGTCCCATCCGGAGCTAGTGGGGGTGGCTTTGACAGGACCCTCCGACGCTCAAGTCAGCTCTGGCCAACAGGAATGGAGTGCTCAGGAATGAGTTTCGGAGCTTAGAGAAGAAGAGGAGAGCTTAGAGATCAGAGAGATTAGCATTAGCATATCTGGGGGGCCCTTTTATAGTGGAGCTTGATGGTGATAGCTGCAGCCGCGTGTTGGCGGGCTGCTCGAGGTTCAATAGAGCCAGTCTCACGGGAAGATGCCATGTGCGGCGGATTGATGGTGACAGCCATCGCCGCCTGATAGCGGATCGCTATCGCTCATGGTGGACTGATGGTGATGGCTGCAGAGCTTGCGGCGGACTGATGGTGATGGCTGCAGAGCCAGCCGAATGAAGGGTAGAAGGCCTTCATCGTGTGCCCACTTTGGAGGAGTTAGGGCTCCTAAAGAGGAAGCTTGGAAGGAGTTCGGCTCTCGTAGGCGTCTGGCTAAAGCTTGGCGGTTGGGTTCGGCTAGAGCCCGACTGCCGGGTCCAAGGAGCTCGGCCACTAAATTGCTTGGCCGGCTAAAGGGGTTCGGTCCTGACGCTGGGAGTCCGAAGAAGCTCGGCGGCTGAGGAGTCCGAAGGAGCTCGGTAGCTAAGTAGTTCGGCCGCTGGGAGTTCGCAAGGAGCTCGATCGCTAGAAGTTCGATCGAGGGATGACCGCTGAAGAGTTCAGGCGCTGAGAAGTTCGGAGGAGCTCGATCGGTTGAAGAGACGGCCGCTTGGGGATTTCGGCCGAGGGGAGGACCGTTGAGGAGTTCGGGCGTCGGGGGATTCCATTAAAGCTCGACTGCTCGGAGTCCAAGGAGCTCGGCCGCTAAGTAGCTCGGCCGACTGAAGAGGTTCGGTTTTGGCGTTGGGAGTTTGAAGAAGCTCGGCAGCTAACTAGTTCGACCGACTGAATGGATTGGAAGAAGCTCGGCCGCTGGGGGTTCGGCTGAAGCCCATCTGCTAAAGCTCTTCTGCGGCTACTGGCCGCATTAAGGCTGAGCATCGAGCTAGACTTTGGTGGGAGCGGGATTTATCCCCAACACTTCTCATATATAGGGTGATATGAAAGAGTTCTTCTCTAGGTCAAACACCTAGAAAAGGAATATCCAAAAGAGACAATCTTGGGGCGCCAACTTTTGTGCACCTCAAAACTTTCCTTGGGCATGGAATACTTGGATTTGGCACACAACTACTTGGAAAAAAATCTAATTTAATTGGTACCATCATATGGATATGGTTGGTGAGTTGTCAGAATCTATCAAATAAAGTCTTATAGGTCGAAACAGCTTTTTTGTTTTGACCTATTCAAGAAAAAATTTCATCTAAGAAATAGGGGCACATGGGTGAGTGCATGGGCATCTCTGGGTATGAGGGATCTCATGCCGAAACCAAGGAAAGGGCATGGGCATGGGATGAGGTGGCTTAAGGAGAGAATCCCAATCAAACTAGGTTCCCTAGATTTCTATGGTCAAACCAAGATTTTAAACCCAATTAAATTAGAATTGATGCAACCTAATTTAGGATGTTCCTAGTCCAACTAGAAGCTCATTTAAATTAGATTAAATCATATTTAATTTTGATTTAAATTCTAAGCAAATTAGAAATTAGGTGCACACAAGTCCTAATTGAATAAAAAATTGATCTCCTTTGCAATTGGCTTATCCCATAAATCAATTAGATTGGATCTAATTAAGTCTAAGCCAAACCTAATTGATTTCATTTAATTAGACTCGATCTCAGTCCTAATGCTCAATCATATTAAGCCGATTAGCAATCCGATTGCTAATTATTTCTCCTGCAATATTTGCACTAGGTCAACTATCAATCGTATTGACTGTTTAATCCTAAAATGATTCATATGTTGGAAAATGAATCCTAAATCCAATCATCAGTCTGTTGACGATTGAGCTACTTTATATTTGTAATTGATTTATTAACATAGTCTATTCAACTGGTAAGCACCTTAGATTAGATAATGTGTCAGATATCTACTTATGGCATTATAGGCTAGGTCACATAAACAAGAATCGGATAGATAGGTTAACTCAAAAGAAAATCCTCAAAGATAGTGATTGTGAATCACTTCCTACCTATGAATCATGTGTTTTTGGTAAAATGATCATGTCACCTTTTATTGAAAAAGGTGAAAGAGCCATTGAGCTCTTAGGTCTAGTACATACTGATGTATGTGGACTAATGAGCATAAGTGCCAAAGGTGGATATGTCTACTTCATTACTTTCATAGATGATTTATCTAGATATGGATATGTCTATCTGATGAAACATAAGTTGAATTCTTTTGAAATATTCAAACAATTCTGAAGTGAAGTAGAAAAATAAACTAAAAAGAGTATTAAAACTCTTTGATTTGATCGAGGAGGGGAATATCTTTTCGATGAGTTTCTCACATATCTAGAAGAGAATGGGATTCTCTTCCAATGGACTACTCCAGAAACACCACAGCATAATGGTGTATCTAAAAGGAGGAATCAAACTGAAGGGAAATCCTGATTTTTTGGTCCAGGTTCGTTCAGATCTGATCAAATCAAGAGATATATTTCAAAATTTTTCTTTTTTGATCTATATCAGATCTGAGATATTTTAGATCTGATTTTAATTATCTTAATAAATAAAATAAAATAAAGATAAATTAAATCAAATTTAATTTACCTGATTTGGGTAATCCAATTACCCGTTGATGATCCTGTATGCAGCGGAAGGTTCTGGATCTAGCCATGCAAGCGCCTGGCCTCTACCGATATCCACTCAGGCTAGATCTGGAGATCCTCTTCTTCTCTATCACATCTCCAAAAATTAGATCTGGATCTAATCTGAAGGATCTTCAAAACTCCTTTTGAAGATCAGCAGTCGTCCTTTGCAGCAGTGCAGCCTTCTTGCTTTTGATCGCCTTTCTTTGATCTGGATCGCACCAACCAAGCTCCAAAACTATTTTGGATGTGGAGAGGAGAGGGAGAAGAAGCTTTGGCATGGAGGAGGAGAGGAGAAAAGGCCTTTGGGCATATGGAAACTCTTATTCAATCATCTCATGTAATTTGAGTTGGGCATAGGGTCTTATTTATAGACTGACTGTGATCCAACTTCTCTTCTTTCCAACCAATCACAATCCTTTGTGAAATCAGATCTAAATCTGATTGGTGGGAATAGAGTCCCCTGGATTCCTCCTTAGAGGGTGCCTAAGACCAGTCAAAGTTGGTTCTTAGAAGAACTCTAATTGGAATCCAAAAAGGAGATGGAGTCCTTGTCCAACAAGGACTCCTAGGCGCCTCCAGCTTGGGTACACGCCTAGGGTGGCGTGCGCCCTCCTCCTTGCCAGGTTCTGGCAGGGGGACAGGCCCCCACCAGCTCTCCAATAGGTGCATGACATGTGGTCAAAAGTCAAAGTGTCAATGGTCAACATTTGACCAGTCAAAGGTAGACTTTTGACCAAAGTCAAAGAACAAGAAATGGCAGGTGACCAAAAATGGCAGGTAATGTCTTACAAAATAAGACAACCTTTTCTGACTTGGACAACCTCCAGTCAGACCATATGAAGGCCTCTGATTGAGCACAAACTCCTTTGGCTCAGACAGGACAACTTATTTATGATAGTAAAAGAAGAACGTTAGGTTCAATCGAGTGCTAGCACGATTTCCTTGAACCTAATTGAATCTCATTCAGATCAATTGAACTGGATCAGTTCAATTGATGATCACCAGATTCAAACCCTTGTTTGTGTGACCCAGTTAGGTTCAGTTCTGTATGGTAATGGGATATGTCATGATCTCTATCATCGACATCATCGAAACTCCTTTCGATGGATCAGAACTCTTCTGATTCGAACAGCTAGAATGATCGATCATCTAAATCATTCTAATTGCTCCCAAAATCCACCAGTGACACCTAGCAGTATATGGTGGCAACCCATCAGAGCTGAATGCGAACCTCTTGGTGCAGCTACCTGTGTGATTAAGTTCTTCTATCTTGAGCCCCGATCAGATTAGGGTTAAGGTAAACTCGTCAAACCCTAGTCTCTGTCATATGATGTAATCATTCGATTCGAGTCCGAATGTGAAAATCTAAATAGAAACTCTTTCTATTATTTCACTCTACCATGGCCATGGACTTCTGGACTTGATTCTCATGATCATCATAGGGCTGCTCCTCTACCACCGAGGTAGATAGATTCCATCTTGATGCCATCCAGTTCCTACAATGAACATGCTATAGCCAACATACACCTCAGGGTTCCATATGGCTAGGAGACCGAGTAATGGTGTAGTCAAACTATAACACCCTCAAGGTGAACTGCCGATGCATCTCAGGTCAAAGAACCAGACACACTACTGCAGCATCGAGTCAGTCATTGACGAGAAGGTAGACTCCCTAATGACTACTCGAGGTGGTCACGCTCAGTGCCCTCGTTCTCTAACGAGTACCTGTACTCTCGCTCCGGTGTCTCCACACCGTAGACTTAAGACTCATCTACTAAAGAGAAGCGATTGTACACCAACCTTCCGGATCAATCACCATCCTCGTGATGATCCTATGGTCGGGAGCATTTTATGAGTTAATAATGATTATTCATGTCTTAAATTTTCAACTCTTGAAAATATGAATTATCATTACCATTAACTCAAAGGATGTATCACAGACACTAAATACACATATACATATGTGATAGAAAATAACCCATTTTATTGATTTTAGTCAAAATTATAATTTTGCCCCTAGAAGTGTATTACAAGTGTCAGCCAATTCTGGCTTCTAGGGCACATATATCTAACAATCTCCCACTTGTCCTAAAGCCAATTGGCTACAAGTCTAAGTCCCATCTTCTCAAGGTGGGCTTCGATCTTCTGCTTGGCCCAACGGCTTTGTAAGTGGGTCTGCCACATTATCTGTGGAGTTGACTCTCTTGACCTCGACATAACCCTTTTCGAGGTAATCGTAGGATGAGGTGGTATCACCATTTGCTTGGAACTCTTCCAGCTGGCAGCATCACCATTGCACACAAACAGACTCCTAGATGTCGACTTTCGATCATCTATATCGGACATGAAATCCGAGTCTGTGTATCCCTGAACTTGGAGTTCTCCATTACCAAAGACCAACATCATATCCTTAGTTCTTCTCAAGTACTTAAGGATACATTTCACAGAAGTCCAGTGTTCTTCACCTGGATTTGACTGATATCTGCTTGTGACACTCACAGCATGGGCTATATCAGGTCGTGTACATAGCATGGCATACATGAGGCTCCCTATTGCAGAAGCATAAGGGATCTTGCTCATGCGTTCTATTTCCTCAGGTGTGCTGGGGCACATCTTCTTGGAAAGATGAATACCATGTCTGAAGGGTATTAATCCCCTCTTAGAGTTTTCCATACTAAACCTCTTTAGTACTTTCCTCTATGTACATCTTCTGTGAAAGTCCTAGCATCCTATTCGGTCTATCCCTATAGACCTTAATTCCTAGAATAAAGGATGCTTCACCTAGGTCTTTCATGGAGAATTCCTTGGACAACCATATTTTGACTGATCGTCAACATGGGAATATCATTCCCAATAAGGAGGATGTCATCCACGTACAATACGAGGAAGACAACAGCGCTCCCACTGACCTTTTTGAAAACACATGGTTCCTCTTCATTTTTGATGAAACCAAACTTTTTGATCACATCATTGAAACGAGTGTTCCAGCTCCGAGATGCTTGCTTAAGTCCATATATGGACCTTTGCAGCTTGCAAACCTTGTGATCAGTATCACTGGATGTGAAACCTAGCGGCTGTTCCATATAGATATCTTCCTCAAGATATCCATTTAAGGAATGCCGTTTTCACGTCCATTTGCCATATTTCATAATCGAAATAGGCTGCAACAGCAAGCAATGTGCGGATGGATTTTAGCATAGCCACTGGGGAAAAGGTATCCTGATAGTCAATGCCTTCGCGTTGACTATAACCTTTTGCCACTAGTCTAGCCTTGAATGTCTCCACATTCCCATCTGCACCAATCTTTCTCTTGAAGATCCATTTACACCCAATAGGTACTATACCTTCTGGTGGATCTACCAAGGTCCAGACTTGGTTTGAGTGCATCGAGTCAATTTCTGACTGCATTGCCTCTAGCCATTTCTCGGAGTCGATATCTGATATCGCCTCGTTGTAGGTTTTGGGATCATCACCATGAGCACCATTACCTACGAGGAACATTTCCTCTCTACTTCCTCTGAAATAATACCTAAGTATCTTTCAGGGGGATGGGAAAACTCTTTCCGATCTACGAGGTGGAGGAGGTAGTGTTCTTATTGGCTCAACCTGATTTGGTTCCAATTGGTCCTTAGCTCGTTCCACTTGTGAGACTTTCTCATCAAGCTTGAATCTGCTTTTCCAATGCCGCTATCTTGAATAAACTATTTTTCAAGAAAGATGGCATGTCGACTCACAATCACATTGTGGTCTTCTGGAATGTAGAAATAGTATCCTAATGACTCTTTAGGATATCCTATGAATCGAGCTCTAAAGGACCTAAACTCTAACTTGTCCGCTTGTTGTCTTTTGACATGAGCCGGACAACCCCAAATTCTGAGATGACTCAGACTTGGTTTCTTACCGTGCCATATCTCATACGGTGTGGTAGGAACGGTTTTAGAGGGAACCCTATTCAGTAGATAAATTGAAGTTAACAATGAGTGTCCCCAAAGAAAATCAGGGAGGTCTGTGAAGCTCATCATGGATCGAACCATATCCAATAGAGTCCGATTTCTCCGTTCTGAAACCCCGTTGAGTTGAGGTGTTCCTGGTGGAGTCCATTGAGAGACTATGCCATTTTCCTTTAGATAGTCTAGGAATTCCCGGCTAAGGTATTCACCTCCTCGATCTGATCGAAGAACCTTAATGGGTTTTCCAGTTTGTTTTTCTACTTCATGTCTGAATTCTTTGAACTTTTCAAAAGCTTCAGACTTGTGTCTCATAAGATACACATACCCATACCTAGACAGATCATCGGTAAAGGTAATGAAGTAGACAAAATTGCCTCTAGCCGGCACATCAAATGGGCCGCACACATCAGTATGTACTAGGGCAAGGAGATCTGTGGCCCTCTCCCCATGTCCAACAAAAGGGAGTTTAGTCATTTTGCCTTGAAGACAAGATTCACAAGTTGGATATGACTCAAAGTCAATGGACTCAATAGCCCATTTTTCTCCAATTTGTTGAATCCTATCTTCTGCTATATGACCTAATCTCAGGTGCCATAGATATCTGTCGTTTGGACTATCCCTAGGTCGTTTGGCATTCACGTTTTGCTCGATAGTTAGAACAGGTACATCAATATGTAGCTGATAAAGACCATTAATAAGGAAACCATTTGCAATTTTATTTCTTTCATAAAGAATGTTACAATGGTCCTTAAAGAAGGTGATCACATAACCTTCTTGTGCTAAGCATGAAACAGAAATCAAATTCCTGCTAGCTGCAGGCACATAATAACAGTCTTTCAAAACTAAGTCTAAACCAGATGGTAATCGAAGAGGGTATGTTCCCACGGCTACTGCAGCAACTCTTGCTCCATTACCGATGCGTAGGATCATGTCTCCATCCCTCAGCCTCCTGCTATCCTCAAGACCCTGCATGGAAGTGCACAGATGAGCACTAGAACCAGAGTCAAGCACCCAACTGGATGCAGAAGAAATCCGTAAGGTTAGACTCAATAACGAGCATACCTCCAGAAGGACCTTCCTTCTTGTTCTTCAGGGTGGCCAGGTAAGTAGGGCAGTTCCGCTTCCAATGGCCGTCGCTGTTGCAATGGAAACACTTTCCTTTGACATCGGCCTTTTTCTTCGGCTTCTGCCTTCTTCTTCTTTGATCCTTCCACCTTTTGCTTTTTCACAGACTTCTTTTTCTTTCCATAAGACTTTCTTTTGGAAGAAGTCCGTTCCATAGCAAGAACTGAGCCTTTAGAACCTTTCATAGAAAGCTCAGCGGTAACCAGCATATTCATTAATTCGGCCAAGGAATTTTGAAGTTTATGCATGTGGTAATTCATGATGAATTGCCCATATGCATCAGTCAAGGATTGCAGAATAATATCGTTCTGCAGGTCCAAGTCTAACTTCACACCGAGCTTCTCAAGCTCTTCCATGTCCTTGATCATTGTCAGACAGTGATCTTGGACTGACTGCCCATCACGCATCTTAGCCTTAAAAAGTCATTTCGTGACTTGATATTTGGCTGCGCGACTCTGTTCACCAAACATCTCCTGCAGGTGAGCCAACATTTGGCGAGCAGTCCCGATATCTTCATGTTGGCGCTGGAGCTCATCAGACATCGAGCCCAACATGTAATATCTGGCCTTATTATCTTCGTCTAATCCATTTTTCCAGAGACGCTCTCTGTTCAATAGGATGGACGGGCTGGTAAGGTGGGAGGGTCCTGGTCCAAAACATGGGTTAACTTCTCGAAACCCAAAACTAATTTTGTAGTTCCTGAGCCAATCTTTATAATTGGGTCCAGTCAGTCTATGTGTGTCCAGGATACGTGCCAATGGGTTGGACGCAGACATTTTCCTGTAGAGAGTCAAAGATTCTAGTTAGATACTGTAATTTTGACTTGACCAATTTGTTTAGGGAATTTTATTTTTAAACAAATTAGCTCCCACTATTTTCTCGGATCCCTACACTCCCTCTGTAGAGATGCGAAAATCTCCATGATTAATGATTTCTAGTGGGTGGTGCGGTCTCACCAACTGACTCATCACCTCACCTAACAGTTATTGGTGATGGGTTAGCCAATGAGTGAACAACTCTTGTTCAATGATTCTCTAATCATGGTGCACCCAAACTTGGTCTCTAATTCATGAATCTCACCGTATCCGGAATATTGATCCACTCCTTAGTTAAGTCAGACCCACCATTTGCATAGACTGGGTTCCTAATTGAGTCTCTCACCGTATCCGAAATATTGAGCCCAACTCATCCTCCAGCCCATAGCATCCAATGCCTAATAGACATGGTTGCATCTTCCCGGTGCAACTGAGCCACTGTATCCAGCCGAGAACAATCAACCCCGGGAAGGGCCCGCACATCTACAATGGTGGAAGACCTCAGACTTAATCTTTTCTTAGGGAGAATTGATTCAGGTCTCATTAAACTAGACTTGGCTTAGTCATAACAATTATGACTAACCTAGTGGCATGGGTTAGCTCGGATTATTGACCACCTCAGATCAGAACTGTGTCAACAGATATGGCCAGGTAAGTGAGACCGGTGGAAGGAATATGCCATTAACTCGTACAAGAACGCATTCAGGTCGAGTAGCTTCCAATTAAAAATCCAGTCGGTCGTATGTGCCAAACTTACCTTAGACACCAAATTGTTGAGCCAGAACCAATTGGGTTAGCCTACAATCCAGACTCTAACCTCTGAGCCTAATTAGGTCTTGCTTGATCGTGACTCGATCTTGACCCAGACTTAATCCTATTAGGCTGGTCAATTTAAGCATTGTTGATCCCATCTAACCAACTCTTGATTCGGTTTGATCAACCGCTTAGACCTAATTGAGCTACCCAAGCCCGAACCCAGTATTATGAATATGTCTTAGATCTGAAAATTCTCAATTTTAGACCTAATTAATATTTCCATAATCTTAATTTTTAATTAAGTAGGGTTCATAAACAAAATATGCACAATAAATCCTAGGGTTTTCAGGATCTAGGGTTTTGCAGAAAGTAAGTTTTGGGTTTCTGATTAAGGACGAACACGCAGCACCCCTACACATCATAAGAACACCCCATCGAATGGAAAAGAGAGGGCCTTTAAACCCTTCTTCATTCTTATGACCGGACGGCCAAGAGGAACGCCTTAATCAGGAACATGCAATACTACAAAATAAGTTTTAGATCTATATCATATATCTCATATACAAATTAGATCTAATCATGGCATATTTTGCATACATCTCATGTATCGAATCATCATGCATATTTTCAGATCTAAATTATCTCATAATAATCTAAAAAATTAGATTTAAATTGATCTAATCAAAATAAATTCTAATCTAGATAATTATGTAGAACTATTCTACAACTAGTCTAGACATGCATCAATCATATCTCATATGATATTTAAAATTAAATAATTTTTATTTACTATTTTTTAGATGTTATTATAATACTTATAATATCAAAAAATAGTAAATAAAAAGATCTAAAATATGATTTAATCAGATTAAATCAAAAACATGCAAGACTATTCTATAGAACTATTCTATTCTAGAACTAGTCATGCATATCTTCTAATCTTAGATCCAAATCATTTAATTTTAATTTTTTTTGATTTCAGATCTGATCACATCTCATGTGACATCTAAAATCACTTATTTTCTAATTAAAATAAATTTAAAATTAGATCTAAATAATTTTAGAACCATGGCTCTGATACCAGTTGAAGGGAAATCCTGATTTTTCGGTCCAGGTTCGTTCAGATCTGATCAGATCAAGAGATATATTTCAAAAATTTTTTCTTTGATCTATATCAGATCTTGAAATATTTTAGATCTGATTCTTATTATTTTAATAAATAAAATAAAATAAAGATAAATTAAATCAAATTTAATTTACCTGATTTGGGTAATCCTATTACCCTTGATGATCCTGTATGCAGCGGAAGGTTCTGGATCTAGCCACGCAAGCGCCTGGCCTCTACCGGTATCCACTCGGGTTGGATCTGGAGATCCTCTTCTTCTCTATCACATCCTCCAAAAATCAGATCTGGATCTGATCTGGAGGATCTTCAAAACTCCTTTTGAAGATCAGCAGTCGTCCTTTGCAGCAGCGCAGCCTTCTTGCTTTTGATCGCCTTTCTTTGATCTGGAATCGCACCAACCAAGTCCAAAACTCCTTTTGGACGTGGAGAGGAGAGGGAGAAGAAGCTTTGGCATGGAGGAGGAGGGGAGAGGCAGCCTTGGGGCATGGGAAATCTTATTCAATCATCTCATTAATTTGAGTTGGGCGCAGGGTCTTATTTATAGACTAAGCTGTGATCCAACTCCTCTTCTTCCCAACCAATCACAACCCTTTGTGAAATCAGATCTAAATCTGATTGGTGGGAATAGAGTCCCCTGGATTCCTCCTTAGAGGGTGCCTAAGACCAGTCAAAGTTGGTTCTTAGGAGAACTCTAATTGGAATCCAAAAAGGAGATGGAGTCCTTGTCCAACAAGGACTCCTAGGCGCCTCCAACTTGGGCACACGCCAGGGTGGCGTGCGCCCTCTCCCTTGCCAGGTTCTGGCAGGGGGACAGGCCCCCACCAGCTCTCCAATAGGTGCATGACATGTGGTCAAAAGTCAAAGTGTCAATGGTCAACGTTTGACCAGTCAAAGGTAGACTTTTGACCAAAGTCAAAGAACAAGAAATGGCAGGTGACCAAAAATGGCAGGTAATGTCTTACAAAATAAGACAACCTTTTCTGACTTGGACAACCTCCAGTCAGACCATATGAAGGCCTCTGATTGAGCACAAACTCCTTTGGCTCAGTCAGGACAACTTATTTATGATAGTAAAAGAAGAACGTTAGGTTCAATCGAGTGCTAGCACGATTTCCTTGAACCTAATTGAATCTCATTCAGATCAATTGAACTAGATCAGTTCAATTGATGATCACCAGATTCAAACCCTTGTTTGTGTGACCCAGTTAGGTTCAGTTCTGTATGGTAATGGGATATGTCATGATCTCTATCATCGACATCATCGAAACTCCTTTCGATGGATCAGAACTCTTCTGATTCGAACAGCTAGAATGATCGATCATCTAAATCATTCTAATTGCTCCCAAAATCCACCAGTGACACCTAGCAGTATATGGTGGCAACCCATCAGAGCTGAATGCGAACCTCTTGGTGCAGCTACCTGTGTGATTAAGTTCTTCTATCTTGAGCCCCGATCAGATTAGGGTTAAGGTGAAACTCGTCAAACCCTAGTCTCTGTCATATGATGTAATCATTCGATTCGAGTCCGAATGTGAAAATCTAAATAGAAACTCTTTCTATTATTTCACTCTGCCATGGCCATGGACTTCTGGACTTGATTCTCATGATCATCATAGGGCTGCTCCTCTACCACCGAGGTAGATAGATTCCATCTTGATGCAATCCAGTTCCTACAATGAACATGCTATAGCCAACATACACCTCAGGATTTCCATATGGCTAGGAGACCGAGTAATGGTGTAGTCAAACTATAACACCCTCAAGGTGAACTGTCCGATGCATCCTCAGGTCAAAGAACCAGACACACTACTGCAGCATCGAGTCAGTCATTGACGAGAAGGTAGACTTCCTAATGACTACTCGAGGTGGTCACGCTCAGTGCCCTCGTTCTCTAACGAGTACCTGTACTCTCGCTCCGGTGTCTCCACACCGTAGACTCAAGACTCATCTACTAAAGAGAAGCGATTGTACACCAACCTTCCGGATCAATCACCATCCTCATAATGATCCTATGGTCAGAAGTATTTTATGAGTTAACAATGATTATTCATGTGTTAAATTTTCAACTCTTGAAAATATGAATTATCATTACCATTAACTCAAAGGATGTATCACAGACACTAAATACATATATGTGATAGAAAATAACCCATTTATTAATTTTAGTCAAAATTATAATTTTGCCCCTAGAAGTGTATTACAAGTGTCAGCCAATTCTGGCTTCTAGGGCACATATATCTAACACAAACTCTGTTAGACATTATCCGATCCATGATGGGTTTTGCCAGCTTATCGATATCCTTCTGAAGATATGCACTCGAATCGACTTATTATCTGTTAAATAGGGTTCCAAGTAAGTCTGTAGTTAAGACTCCATATGAGATATGGATAGGGCATAAGCCAGCATTTTCACACCTTAGGGTTTGGGGGTGCTCGACTTATGTCAAATGGTTAGTTACAGATAAACTTGGATCTTGGTCTGATAAGTACACATTTATAGGATACCCAAAAGAGATAAAAGGATACTATTTCTACCATGTTGATGAGCAAAAAATGTTCATCAGTCTTAAGACAATCTTTTTGAAAAAAAAAATTTCTTGGTGAAGGAACTGTTGCCTCTAAGGTTGAACTTAATGAAGTTCAATAGGTAGAATAACTGACACCTTTAGCTGAACCAAAACTAAATTCAATTAGATCAAATCTAGAGCCCAATGTATCTGTAGCATTAAGGCATTCTGGTAGAGTACCGCATCAGCCGGATAGATACTACGATTTCTTGATCCGAGATGATGATCCCAACAAATTCGATAAAAATGATGAGGATCTGATCACCTATATGGATGCTATGTAGAGATCTGATTTTAAGAAATAGCTTGAGACCATGAAATCTGAAATAGAGTCCATGAAGGTCAACGATGTGTGGACATTGGTTGACCCATCCGAAGTGGTTAAATCCATTGGGTGTAAATGGATCTTCAAAATGAAGAGGGACGCAGACGAAAAGATGGAGGAGACCTATAAAGCCCATCTAGTTGCCAATGGATATCGTCAATGTTATGGTATTAAATATGATGAGATATTCTCCTATATGACAATACTCAAGTTCATTCAGATTATGCTTTCAATTGTTGTCCATCTGGACTATGAGATCTGGTAGATGGATGTGAAGATAGCTTTTCTGAATGGAGAGTTGATCAAAGAGGTGTATATAATACAACCTGAGAGGTTCACATCCACAAATGAGTCTAAGGTGTGTAGGCTTCAGAGATCCATTTATGGACTGAAGCAGGTGTCTCGGAGTTTGAATATGCATTTTGATAAAGTGATCAAAGCATATGACTTCGTTAAGAATGGAGAAGAATCTTGCATTTACAAATGGACAAATGGTCTAGCAGTGGTATTTCTTATTTTGTACGTAGATGATATTCTCTTAATCAGGAATGACATCTCTGCACTGCAGAAAATAAAAGTCTGGTTGTCATCATAGTTCTCTATGAAGTACTTGGGTGAAGCATCCTACATCCTAGCAATGAAGATCTATAAGGATAGATCTAAAAGGTGAAGGAGAAATCCTGATTTTTCGAATCAAGTTCGTTCAAATCTGATTGGATCAAGAGAGATATTTCAAAAATTTCTCTCATGTATCCAGATCAGATCTAAGATATTTCAAATTTAATTTTATAGATCTAATAAATAAAATAAAAATAAATTAAATCTAATTTAATTTATATCTTGATATTGGGTAATCTAATTATTCTTTGATGATCCTACTGATTGTCTGAGATTCTAGATCTAGCTACGCAAATGCCTGGCCTCTACCGATTTCCACTCAGACTAGATCTAAAGATCTTCTTCTTCTTCATCACCTTTCCAAAAATTAGATTTGGATCTGATTTGGAGGATCTTCAAAACTTTCTTTTTGAAGATCTGTTGTCGTCTCTACAGCAGGGCTGCCTTCTTCCTTTCTCGCCAGATTTTTCTTGCCTGGATCGCACCAAATTTGAGCCCATCTTGCCTTGGGTCTGGAGAGGAAGGAGAGGACCAAAGAATGGCATGGAGGAGGGAGAGGGGCAGCCTTAGGGCATGGTCTAGGAAAGAACTCTTTTAAAGTTGGGCACAGATAGGGTTTATATAGATCCTACTGTGCCACGCAGTGCCACGTTATCTCGACCAATCATGTTGCTTCGTGTAATCAAATCTAAATCTGATTAGTGGGATGACATTATCTGATCCAATCAGATGAGAGCCCCTCTAATTCATCCTTACATGGCACCTAAGACTGATCAAAGTCTATAGTTATGTGCCACCTAGGTAGAAACCAAGAAGCAACCTGGAGTCCCATCCGTATGGGACTCCAGGGAGGCGTGCGCCCCCTCCTTTCCAAAATCTAGCAAGGGGACAGGCCTCTATCTTCTCTCCAATAGGTCCATGACACATGAGCAGATGTCTAAGTATCAAAGATCAATATTTGACCAAAGTCAAAGGATAAGAATTAGCAAGTGACGAAAAATGATAAGTATTGTCTCAAATTTATCTCATAAATTAAGACAATCCTTTTCTGACCTGGACAAGCTCCAGTCAGACCAAGTAAAGATATCTAAGTGAGCACAAACTCATTTGGCTTGGTCAAGACAACTTTTAATGATAATATAAGAAGAACATTAGGTTCAATCGTGTGCCAGCATGATTTTCTTGAACCTAATTGAATCTAATTCAAATCAATTAAACTAGGTTAGTCTAATTGATGATATCCAGATCCAAACTCTTATTTATGTGATCCAGTTAGGTTTACTTCTGCATGGTAATGGGATATGTCATGATCTCCATCATTGACATCATCAAAAATTCTTTCGATGGATCAGAACTCTTCTGATTCAGACAATTAGAATGATCGATCATCTAAATCATTCTAATTGCTTCCAAAATCCACCAGTGACACCTAGCAGTATATGGTGGCAATCCATCAAAATAAAAAATGAACCTCTCTATGTAGCTACTTGTGTGATTAAGTTCTTCTATCTTGAGCCTCGATCAGATTAGGGTTAAGATGAACTCGTCAAATCCTAATTTCTATCATATGATTTAGTCATTCAATTCAAGTCTAATATGAAAATCTTAATAGAAACTCTTTCTATTATTTCACTCTGCCATGGGATGGGCTTATGGACTTGATTCTCATGATCATCATAGGGCTGCTCCTCATCTACCGAGGTGGATTGATTTCCTGTTGGTGCAATCCAATTCCTACAATGAACATGCTATAGCCAACATACACCTCAAGGTTTCAAATAGCTAGAAGACCGAGTCATGATGTAGTCAAACTTTAACACCCTCTAGGTGAACTGTCGATGCATCTAAGATCAAAGAACTAGACACATCACTACAACTTCGAGTCAGTCATCGATGAGAAGGTAGACTTTGTTATGACTGCTCGAGGTGATCATGCTCAGTGCCCTCATTCTCTAACGAGTATCTGTACACTCACTCCAGTGTCTTTACACCATAGACTCAAGACTCATCTACTACAAAGAAGTGATTGTACACTAATCTTTCAGATCAATCACCATCCTCATGATTATCCTATGGTCAAGAGTATTTTATGACTTAATAATGAAAATTCTTGTCTTAAATTTTCAACTCTTGAAAATAAGAATTATCGTTACCATTAACTCAAGAAATATATCACAGACACTAAATATATATTTATGATAGAAAATAACTCATTTTATTATTTATAGTCAAAATTATAATTTTGCCCCTAGAAGTGTATTACAAGTGTCAGCTTATTCTGGCTTCTAGGGTACACATATCTAACAAACTTTCACTTGACCTAAAGCCAATTGGCTATAAATCTAAGCCCCATTTTCTTAAGGTGGGCTTCGATCTTTTGCTGGTCCAACGGCTTTGTAAGCGAGTCTACCGCATTGTCTACGGAGTCGACTCTCTTAACCTCGACGTAACCCTTCTCAAGGTAATCGTCGATGAGGTGGTCTCGCTGATCGATGTGCTTGAATTTCTGGTGAGACCTCAACTCCTTAGCAAGGGCTATGGCACCATGTTATCGCAGTATAGAGGAATGACATCTGATGGTATCAATCCGATCTTTGTGGCAAACTTCTTGTACCAAAATCCTCCTTTACAGCTTCTGACACAGCAATATATTCTGCTTTCATGGTGGAATCTATTATTACTATCTGCTTAAAACTTTTTCAACTAATAGTTTCACCATTGCACACAAACAAACTTTCAGATGTCGACTTTCGATCATCTACATCGGATATAAAATCTGAGTCTGTATACCCCTGGACTTGGAGTTCTCCATTACCAAAGATCAACAACATATCCTTAGTTCTTCTCAAGTACTTAAGGATACATTTCACAGAAGTCTAGTGTTCTTCACCTGGATTCGACTGTTATCTACTCGTGACACTCACAGCATGGGCTATATCAGGACGTGTACATAACATGACATACATGAGGCTTTCTATTGCTGAAGCATAAGGGATCCTGCTCATGCATTCTATTTTCTCAAGTGTGCTCGGGCACATCTTCTTGGAAAGATGAATGCCATGTCTGAAGGATACCAAATCCCTCTTAGAGTTTTTCATACTAAACCTTTTTAGCACTTCCTCTATGTACATCTTCTATGAATGTCCTAGCATCCTATTCGGTCTATCTCTATAGACCATAATTTTCCAGAATAAAGGATGCTTCTCCTAGATCTTTCATGGAGAATTCTTTAGATAACCATATTTTAACTATAGTCAACATCGAAATATCATTCCCAATAAGAAGGATGTCATCCACGTACAATACGAGGAAGACAATAGAGCTCCCACTGACCTTTTTGAAGACACATGGCTTTCTTCATTCTTGATGAAACCATATAATTTGATTACATCATTAAAATAAGTATTCCAGCTCCGAGATACTTGCTTAAGTCCATATATGGACCTTTCCAGCTTGCATACCTTGTGATCAGCATCACTAGATGTGAAACCTAGTGGTTGATCCATATAGATATCTTCTTCAAGATATCCATTTAAGAATGCCATTTTCATGTCCATTTGCCATATTTCATAATCAAAATAGGCTACAATAGCAAGCAGTGTGCAAATAAATTTTAGTATAGCTACTGGCGAAAAGGTATCCTAATAGTCAATGTCTTCACATTGACTATAATCTTTTGCTACAAATCTAGCTTTGAATATCTCCACATTTCCATTTGCCCCAATATTTCTCTTTAGATCCATTTACATCTAATAGGTACTATACCTTCTGATGGATCTACCAAGGTCCAGACTTGGTTTGAGTGTATCGAGTCAATTTCTGACTTCATTGCCTCTAACCATTTCTCGGAGTCGATATCTGATATCGTCTCGTTATAGATTTTTGGATCATCACCATGAACCCCATTACCTATGAGGAACATTTTCTCTACTTCCTCTAAAATAGTACCTAAGTACCTCTCAGAGGGATGAGAAATCCTTTTCGATCTATGAGGTGGAGGAGGTAGTGATTGAATTGCCTTAACCTGATTTGATTCCATTTGGTCCTTAGCTCGTTGCTCTTATGAGACTTTCTCCTCGAGCTTGATCTGCTTTTCAATGCCGCTCTCTTGAATAAACTATTTTTCAAGAAAGATGGCGTGTCGACTCACAATCACATTGTAATCTTCTGGAATGTAGAAATAATATCCTAATGACTCTTTAGGATATCCTATAAATCAAGCTCTGAAGGACCTAAAGTCTAACTTATCCGTTTGTTGTCTTTTGACATGAGCCAGATAACCGCAAATTCTGAGATGACTTAGACTTGTTTCTTATCATGTCATATCTCATACCGTGTGGTAGGAATAGTTTTAGAAGGAACCCTATTCATTAAGTATATTGCAGTTAACAAATAGTGTCCCTAAAGAAAATCAGAAAGGTCTATGAAGCTCATCATAGATCGAACCATATCTAATAAAGTCTAATTTCTCCGTTCTAAAATTTTATTGAGTTGAGGTATTCCAGATGGAGTCCATTGAGAGATTATGCCATTTTTCTTAAGATAGTCTAGGAATTTCTGACTAAGGTATTCACCTCCTCGATCTGATCGAAGAATCTTAATGAGTTTTTCTGTTTGCTTTTTTACTTCATGTCTGAATTTCTTGAACTTTTCAAAAGCTTCAGACTTGTGTCTCATAAGATACACATATCCATACCTAGATAAATCATCGTTAAAGGTTATGAAGTAGACAAAGTTGCCTCTAGCTGGCACATCAAATGGGCCGCACACATCAGTATGTACTAAGGCAAGAAGATCTGTGGCCCTTTCCCCATGTCCTACAAAAGGGAGCTTAGTCATTTTGCCATGAAGACAAGATTCACAAATTGGATATGACTCGAAAGTCAATTAACTGAATAGCCCAATTTTCTCCAATTTGTTAATCCTATCTTCTGCTATATGACCTAGTCTTAGGTGTCATAGATACCTATCGTTTGGACTATCCTTAGGTCGTTTCATGGTATTCACATTTTGCTTGATATTAAAAATAGATACATCAATATGTAACTGATAAAGACCGTTAATAAGAAAATCACTTGCAATTTTATTTCTTTCATAAAGAATGTTACAATGGTCCTTAAGAATACCAATTACATAGCCTTCTAATGTAAGGCAAGAAACAGAAATCAAATTCCTGCTTGCTGCAGGCACATAATAACAGTCTTTTAACACTATGTCTAAATCAGATGGTAGTCTAAGAGGATATATTTTCATGACCATGGTAGCAACTCTTCCTCCATTTTTGATGCACAGGATCATCTTACCATCCCTCAGCCTTCTGCTATCCTCAAGACCCTGCATGAAAGTGCACAAATGAGCACTAAAATCAGAGTCAAGCACCCAACTGGATGTAGAAGAAATCATAACGTTAGACTTAATAATGAGCATACCTCTAGAAGGATCTGCCTCCTTCTTATTCTTCAGGGTGGCCAGGTACGTAGGGTAGTTTCACTTTCAGTGGCCATCATTGTTGCAATGAAAATACTTTTCTTTGTCAGCGGTCATCTTTTTTAGCTCTGCCTTTTTCTTCTTTCCTCCTTCCACCTTTTGCCTTTTTACAAACTTCTTTTTCTTTCTAGAAGACTTTCTCTTGGAAGAAGTCCATTTCATAGAAAGCACTGAGTCTTTAGAATTTTTCATAGAAAGCTCAGCAGTAACCAGCATGTTTATAAGTTTGATCAAGGAATTTTGAAGTTTATGCATATGGTAGTTCCTGATGAACCGCCCATACACATCAGTCAAAGATTGCAGCATTATATCATTTTGCAGATCCATGTTCAACCTCACTCCGAGCTTCTCAAGCTCTTCCAAGTTCTTGATCATCATCAGATAATGATCTTGGACTGATTACCCATCGTGCATTTTAGCCTCGAATAGTCATTTAGTGACTTGATACTTGGCTGCACGACTCTGTTCACCAAACATCTCTTATAGATAAGCTAATATTTACTGAGCAATCTTGATATCTTCATGTTGGCACTGAAGTTCATCAGACATCGAGCCCAACATGTAATATCTAGCCTTGTTATCTTCGTCCATCCACTTATCCAAAGATGCTCTCTATTCAGCGGATGGATGGACTGATAAGATGGGAGGGTCCTGATCTAATACATGAGTTAACTTCTCAGAATCCAAAATAATTTTGAAGTTTTAGAGCCAATCCTTATAATTAGGTCTGGTCAGTCTATGGGTGTCCAGGATTCATGCTAGTGGGTTGGATGCAGATATTTTTCTGTAGAGAGTCGAAGTTTCTAGTTAGATATTATAATTAAGACTTAATCAATTTGTTTAGAATTTTAATTTTTAAATAAATTAGCTCCCACTATTTTCTCGGATCCTTACACTCCATCTGTAGAGATGCAAAAATCTTCATGATTAATGATTTCTGATGGATGGTGCAGTCCTACCAACTGACTCATCACCTTACCTAATAGTTATTGGTGATGGGTTAGCCAATGAGTGAACAACTCTTATTCAATGATTCTCCAATCATGGTGCACCCAAACTTGGTCTCTAATTCATTAATCTCACCATGCCCAGAATATTGATCCACTCCTTAGTTAAGTCAGACCCACCATTTGCATAGATTGGATTTCAAATTGAGTCTCTCATCGTATCCAAAATATTGAGCCCAATCCATCCTCCAGCCCATAGTATCTAATGCCTAATAGATATGGTTGCATCTTCTTGGTGCAACTAAACCACTATAACCAGCCAAGAACAATCAATCTCGAGAAGGCCCACACATCTACAATGGTGGAAGACCTTAGACTTAATCTTTTCTTAGGGAGATTTGATTTAGGTCTCATTAAACTAGACTTGACATAGTCATAACCATTATGACTAACCTAGTGGCATGGGTTAGCTCGGATTATTAACCACCTCAGATCAGGATTGAGCCAATAAATATGGTCAGGTAAGTGAGACTAGTGGAAGGGATATGCCATTAACTTGACAAGAACGCATTCGAGTCAAGTAGCTCTCAATTAAAAATTAGTCAATCGTATCTACCAAACTTACCTTAGACACCAAATTGTTGAGCTAGAATCAATCGGGTTAGTCTACAATCCAGACTCTAACCGTTGAGCCTAATTAGGTCTTAGCTTGATCGATCACTCATGTGACTCGATCTTGATGCAGACTTAATCCTATTAGGTTGGTCAATTTGAGCACTGTTGATCCCATCTAACCAACTCTTGATTTGGTTTGATCAACCGCTTAGACCTAATTGAGCTACACAAACCTAAACTCAACTTTATGAATATGTCTTAGATCTGAAAATCTCAATTTTAGACCCAACATATATTTCATAATTTTAATTCTCAATTAAGTTTAGGATTCATAAATAAAATATATAAATAAAATTCTAGAATTTCAGGATCTAGAATTTTGCAGAAAGTAAGTTTTTGATTTTTGATTAAGGACGAACGTGCAGCACCCCTACACATTATAAGGATACCCCATCAAATGGGAGGAGAGGGCATTTAAATCCTACTTTGTTCTTATGATCAGACGGCTAAGGGGAACGCCTTAATCAGAAATATAAATCTACAAAACTAGTTAGATCTACATCATATATCTCATATATAAAATTGATCTAACTTAATACATGTTTTGCATACATCTCATATATCATATCATGCATGTTTTTTTAGATCTTAGTTATCTCATAATTATCTAAACAATCAAATTTAAATTGATTACATCAAAATAAATTCTAATCTAGATAATTATGTTGAACTATTCTACAACTAGTCTAATCATGCATGCATCATATCTCATATGATCTAAAAATTAAATAATTTTATTTTCTATTTTTTAGATGGTATTATAACATTTATAATCATCAAAAAATAAAAAATAAATAGATCTGAAATTATAATTTAATTAAAATAAATCATGATTATGTAAGACTACGTATAGAACTATTCTATTTTACAACTAGTCATGCATATTGTAGAACCTAGATCTATATTATTTAATTTTATTTTTTTTTAATTTTTTTAATTTTAGATATAATTACATCTCATGTGGCATCTAAAATAATCTGATTATTAGATCAAAAATAAAATAAAATTAGATCTAAATAATTTAGAGAATCTAGCTCTGATACCAGTTGAAGGGAAAATTCTGATTTTCTAGATCAGGTTCATTTAGATCTGATCGAATCAAGAGAGATATTTCAAAAATTTCCCTCATGTATCTAGATCAGATCTGAGATATTTTATATCTAATTTTATAGATCTAATAAATAAAATAAAAATAAATTAAATCTAATTTAATTTATATCTTGATGTTGGGTAATCGGATTATCCTTTGATGATCCTACTGATTGCCTGAGATTCTGGATCTAGCCACACAAGCGCCTGATCTCTATCGGTATCCACTCAAACTAGATCTAGCGATCTTCTTCTTCTTTATCACCTCTCCAAAAATCAAATTTAGATCTGACTTGGAGGATCTTCAAAACTTCTTTTTGAAGATCTGCTGTCGTCTCTGCAGCAGTGCTGTCTTCTTCCTTTCTCGTCAGCTTTTTCTTACCTAGATCGCACCAAACTGGAGCCCAACTTGCCTTTGGTGTGGAGAGGAGAGAGAGGACCAGAGAATGGCATGAAGGAGGAAGAGGGAAAGCCTTGCATTATGGGCTAGGAGAGAACTCTTTTAAAGTTGGGTGCATATAAGGTTTATATAGACCCTACTGTGCTACGCAGTGCCACATCATCCTGGCCAATCACGTTGCTTCATGTAACAGATCTAAATTTGATTGGTGGGATGACATCATCTGATCCAATCAAATGAGAGCCCTTCTAATTCATCCTTAGATGGTGCCTAAGACTGGTCAAAGTCTATAGTTACGGACCACCTAAGTAGAAACCAAAAAGCAACCTGGAGTCCCATCCGTATGGGACTCTAGGCATCCCTATCCATGGGTGCATGCCTCCCTAGGCATGCACCCCTTCCTTTCCAAATTCTAGTAAGGGGACAAACTCCTATCTACTCTCCAATAAGTGCATGACATATGGGCAAATGTCTAAGTGTCAAAGGTCAATGTTTGACCAAAATCAAAGGACAAGAATTAGCAAGTGACGAAAAATGGCAAGTGTTGTCTCAAATTTATCTCATAAATTAAGACAATCCTTTTCTAACCTAAACAAGCTCCAATCAGACCAAGTAAAGGTATCTGAGTGAGCACAAACTCATTTGGCTTAGTCGAGACAACTTTTAATGATAATATAAGGAGAATGTTAGGTCAATCATGCACTACCACGATTTTCTTGAACCTAATTGAATCTAATTCAAATCAATTCAACTGGATTAGTCCAATTGATGATATCCAAATCCAAACTCTTGTTTGTATGATCCAGTTAGGTTCAATTTTGTATGGTAATGGGATATGTCATGATCTTCATCATCGACATCATCGAAACTCCTTTTGATGGATCAGAACTCTTCTGATTCAGACAACTAGAATGATCGATGATCTAAATCATTCTAATTGCTCCCAAAATCTACCTATGACACCTAGCAGTATATGGTGGCAACCCATCAAAACTAAAAATGAACCTCTCGATGTAGCTACTTGTGTGATTACGTTCTTCTATCTTGAGCCCCAATCAGATTAAGGTTAAGGTGATCTCGTCAAACCCTAATTTCTATCATATGATTTAGTCATTCGATTCAAGTCTGATGTGGAAATTCTAATAGAAACTCTTTCTATTATTTTACTCTGCCATGGCCATGGGCTTATGAACTTAATTCTCATGATCATCATAGAGCTGCTCCTCATCTACCGAGGTGGATAGATTTTCTCTTGGTGTAATCCAATTCCTACAATGAACATGCTATAGCCAACATACACCTATCGAATGGCTAGGAGACTGAGTCATGGTGTAGTTAAACTATAACACCCACAAGGTGAACTATCGATGCACCTCAGGTCAAAAAATCAGAAACACCACTATAGCTTTGAGTCAGTCATCGATGAGAAGGTAGACTTCCTTATGACTGCTCGAGGTGGTCACGCTTAGTGCTCTCATTCTCTAACGAGTGCCTGCACTCTCGCTATGGTGTCTCTACACCATAGACTCAGGACTCATCTACTACAATGAAGTGATTATACACCAACCTTCCAGATCAATCACCATTCTCATGATGATCCTACGGTCAGGAGTATTTTATGAGTTAATAATGATAATTTTTGTTTTAAATTTTCAACTCTTGAAAATAAGAATTATCATTACCATTAACTCAAGGGATGTATCACAGACACTAAATACATATTTATGATAGAAAATAATCTATTTTATTATTTATAGTCAAAATTATAATTTTGCCCTTAGAAGTGTATTACAAGTGTCAGCCAATTCTGACTTCTAGGGCATACATATCTAATAAAAGGATGCTTGGATTATCTCAGTCTACATACATAGATACTATACTGAAGAGGTTTAGCATGAAGAATTTCAAGAAAGGCTATCATCCGATAGGCCATGAAATTTTTCTCTCTAAGAAGGATTGATCGATAACTCCAGAAGAAAGAGAGCATATGAGTAGAGTCCCATATGCTTCGGTAGTGGGACCTATCATATATACTATGACATGTACGAGATCAAACGTGGCATACTCATTAGGAGTAGTGAGTAGATACCAGTCTGACCTCAGAGAAAATCAGTGAAAAGTGGTTAAAGCCATACTTAAGTATTTAAGAAATACTAAGGACCAATGGTTGGTTTATGATGAGTTAGATCTGAAACTTGTGGGATCTACAAACTCCAGCTTTCAATCTGACCATGATGACAGCAGAAGCATGTCGAGATATATCTTTACTCTGAATGGTGGAGCCATCTATTGGAAGGGTTCCAAGCAGCATACTATGATAGACTCTATTTGCAAAGTAGAGTACGTGGCAGCATCAGATGTTGCAAATAAAGCTATGTGGCTGAGAAAGTTTATCACTAAGCATGGAGTAGCATTCTTCCTTGATGGTCCGATTCTACTCTACTACGACAGCACTGGTGTCATTACTCAGACGAAAGAACCGAAGGCACAGCAGCAGACAAAGCATATTCTGCACCACTTTCACCTAATTCAGGAGATCGTGGATCGAGGTGATGTTAACCTTCAAAAGATCGATGGAAAAGAGAACCTGACCGACCCCTTCACTAAAGTCTTGGCAATAAAGGGGTTCCACAACCACAAATCGAAGATGGATATTAGGTACTATGTCGAGTGGCTTTAGGACAAGTGGGAGTTGTTGAAAAATGTGTTCCAAAGCTAATCATCAACCTATTGATGGTTGAGCTACTTTATATTTATAATTGATTCATTAATAAATAAAATATACTTTTGATATTTTTTATCTCAAGTATTCATCTTCTAATGAACTCCATTATTGTGATGAAGTTCTTAGGACTATTTTGCTTCGATAAAGAGAGGATTTATCGATTAGTCTTTAAATTTATTCATGATCAAATGATAGGCTGTTAATAAGGATGATAGTATCTATCAAGCATAGATCATTGTATGCCATATAGATTGGTTGTCCTCTTAACCAAGAAGTTTGGAGATATTGGTATGGCATATAGATGAGATGTATAGGTACATCATCATTGAATGTGACCGACTTCAAAATATTCTGCTATCGAGAATGTCTCTGATGGGATATAGATACAAGTGTCCCTTTGACCTGAGATCATCTCAATGACCTGCAAGCAACTCACTGTGCTTTGGTACTAGACTAACTAAATTTCTAATTTACTAACAAAAGGCTTCTAGGTGCAGTCAAGTACTTGCGAAGTTAGAGTATGATCAAGATGGGATTGACCACTCCAAGAGTTGGAGAGAAATGTATCACTGTATTTCAATATAGCAAAATCTTGGCAAGGGTAATATATCAGATGGATTTGATATTTTGAAATATAATGTGGACAACCTGATCAGAGTTGATAGTTGAACTCTGAGGTGTCCTATGAGCATTTTGGTTAAGGGGATGAATTATATGAAAACTATATCTGCATGGGTTCTAAGGATGTTGTTCTACACATTCGACCTATATGATCATTAAGTATCATTGCTAGATGGTTACTTTGATTGGTATAGAAATCTATTTCTATACTACCGACTTAGGTTCAGACCTATGAGGTTACACACATTAGAGCTCATGATCTGATTGGATGGTTGATCAATGATTAAGAATCATTTTAGAGTTAAACAATCAATACGATTGATGTTTAACCTAGTGCAAGTATTGCAGGAGGACCGATTAGCAATTAGATTGCTAATTGGCTTAATTTGATTAAGCCAGAGGATTGAAATTAAATCTAATTAAATATGATTTAATTAGATTTAGTTTATGCTTGATTGGATCATGTTCAATTAACTTATTGGATAAGCCAAGTGCAAGGAAGAACTAGACCTAGTCTAACTAGGACTCGGATCAACCCAATTTTCTAATTTGATTAAAAAATTAAATCAAAATTAAATTTAATTTAATCTAATTTTATTAAGTCTTTAAATGGGTTAGAGTCTTATTTAATTGAGTTGGTTTACTCTTAATTTTATTTGATTAAAAGAGCTTGTTTGACCAAGTCAAAATAGAAGTCCTTGTGTGACTAGGACTCCCTAACCCTGCGCCACCTTAGCCCACGCCCTCACACAAGGACTCCCTAACCTTGCGCCACCTTAGCCCACGCCCCCCATGCCCATTTTTCATTATTTTGTTCATGAGATCTCCTTTCCCTGATGTTCACACACGCCCCTCTCTCCCTCCTTTTCTCATAAGATAATTTATTGGAAGACCAAGTCAAAAGGGGAGTTTGTTTTGCTTTTGGATTCTGTGAGATAGAATCCTTGTTGACCAAAACATCTTTTCTTGAGTGCTGCCTCCTCTTTTATTAACTCTTCTCTTATTCCACATGAGAAACCTCTTTTTGTGTGCCCTCCCTTGCTAGTCTACAACAATAATTAGGGAGAAGGTGCCCAAGAGTTGGGCGCCCCTTGTCTTATCCTGTTTGACCTTTCCTTGTCTAGCTTTTGACCTAGACAAGGACTCTTCTTTTTTCCTCTATTTATTGGATAAATTTTTTGCTAAAATTTTCATGAAATATAGAAATTTGGGATGTGCAAAAATCAGAAAAAGAGAGTCCTTGGGCGTGGGGGTTCCATAGGCACCAAACTAGATGTCTAAGTGAGAGAAAAGAGAATCTTCTTCTAGGGTTGTTTTATTCTTCATCTCTCCTCCTTCTTTTGGATTTTTTTCTGAGAGAGTCTCAGATCAAAAAACTCTCCTCTTTCTTCTCATATTTTGGAGAGTCCATATTTTGAAGAAGAGAGCATCAGATTGACCATCAAAAAAGGATCAGCATGGTACTAGCATGCCGTGCTGATTTTCTGCATCGAACTTCAGATCAAAGTTCGTAGGCTCGTGTGGATGACTCCTAGAGGTCGAATGCATGTGCGACTCATGACTTCATCCTCAAGCTTGGATCAACAAGCTAGATCATCTAACTTGCATAGGTAATAGATCTGATCTATTGATTTCATACCTGTATTACATGTAGTGTAGATCTAGGTTGATGTGATCAACCTTTCCTTCTCCTTTATGTTTTTAATTTTTAATTTAATATCTTGCCTTGATCATATAATAGATCTAAGATCTAGATATTTATATATTTATTTAAATAAATATTTTATTTATTTAATTTTTTCACTGTCTGATCCTAAAAAAGTTTCAAGATCTCCCGTGAAACCCTAGATTTGGTTCCTACATCATAATCATTGATCAACCATCTGATCGGATCAAAATTCCTAATGTGTGTGATCCTATAGGTTCGAACCTAAGCTGGTAGCATGGGAATAAATTTTCATACCAATCAAAGTGACCATCTAGCAATGGTACCTAATGGTTGGATAGGTCGAATGTATATAAAGCAACATTCTAGAACCCATGTAGATATGGTTACCATATAATTCATCTTCTTGACCATGAATGCTCTGAGGATGACTCAAGGTTTAACTATCAACCCTGAGTAAGCCATCTAGATTGTATTTCAAATTATCAAATCCATCACATAGATTACCTAACCAAGATTTTGCTAAATTAAAATATAGTGATGCATTATCTCCAAACTCTTGGAGCGGTCAATTCCATCTTGATCGTGCACCGACTTTACAAGTACTTAACTATACCTAAAAATCTTTCATCATTGAATTAAAAATTCAAGTAGTCCAGCACTAAAGCATAGTGAGTTGCTTGCAAACCACCATGGTGATCTCAGGTTAGAGGGACACTTATATCCATATCCCATCAGAGCAATTCTTGATAGTAGAATGCTCTAGAGTTGATCACATTTCATGATGATGTACCTCTATATCTCATCTATATGCCATACTAGTATCTCCATACTCCTTGGTTAAGAGGACAACCAACCAATATGGCACACAACGATCTACACTTAATAAATATTGTCGTCCTAGATAACAACGTATCATTTTATCATAAATATTTTAAGAACTAAACGATATAGTTCTAAGAACTTCATCACAACACAGGAATTCATTAGAAGATGTATATTTACGATGAAACAAGCTAGAATAAATATTGTATTAATGATAAATCATTTACAATTACATGGATAGCTTAACTGTCAATAGGTTGATGATTGAATTTGGGACATATTTTCTAACAATGTTATCCTTTATCTTCCCATCGAGGTTCAACAATGTGCTAATCACATTAACATAAATATTCTTCTTAATATATATGACATCTAAATTATGATATAGTAATTCTAAGAAAATTCTTTTTTTCCTCCAACTACCATGCTAAATTATCTCTTCCTGCCCCATTTTTTCTCACAATCTCATCAAATGCTACTTGGTCATAGCTAATTTTTTTGTAACATCAAATTATTTTGCATTGTTTCACCACACTTGATTTAGTGGCAAGGAGTTACGAGCACCTATATGACAAACATTATGACTATTTTTCAAATAATAAAGCTAAATATCCAAGTTGCAACAAGGGAAAGCCAATTTATCTTTCATAATCTAGCCTGATAGATTAGCATAAGCAAAAAAATCATAAATGATCCATAACACTATTATTATTGTCCACAATGTTTCAGGCATCACCTAGCTCTGATACCAAATTGTAGACCTACGATATTGCTTGAATGCCAATCATCCTTGACATTACAAGCATCGATACCATGTTGCGGAAGCTCCTGATCTTTAGCACGGATCTGAATGAATCTATGACGTTCTTTATGAGCAGCAAACCATCGATCCTTCACCTGGATCTATGATGGGGCACCTCAGTCCTTGGGCTTGAGGAAGACACCCCCTTCTTTAGGTCTTGTTCAAGAACCCTAGGGTGGCAACTCTAGAGAGAAGAGAAGAAGAGAGTTGAGGGAGAAAAGGTCTGTATGGATTTCAACCTTTTAAAATCCTAATACAACCTATGTATTTATACATAGCCATTAGACCCAACCAAAAACTATCCTGGCTAACCCAATATATGAAAGCACTCACCGATCTCATATACATCTATGTCTCTCAGGCTCTCATCCTCTGGATCTAGATTCGATCCATACATGAATTAGCCTCCTTAAGACTTCTCAAATCAGGCCTTAAGACCCCTAGGATCATCCTAGATCCTATAGCCTAAAACAGACCCTTGCGTAACTCTGCCCGTGCACTGAGCTGGCTTAATCTCAACACTAAGTTGGCTAAGTTCCACTGGGTTGGCTCAGTTTGAAACTAAGCCAGCTTAATCTTGTGCCGTGCCAGCAGTCCCGAATATGCAGCTCTCTATTTTGCCTATGCACTGAGACTTAGCCGACCCAATTATGGACTGAGCCAACTAACCTGCAGAAAATCTTCTTTCTATAGTCTTGATTCCCTAGCTTTGGTTCCCTGCTTCACCTTGTGTTCCAGATCTTTGAAGTACCAATCAAGCCCTTCGAATCTCTGGAGCTAACCCCTGACTCCTGCCGTGGCCTTCCAAGGCTTGGGATCACCATAAATCCTCATAATCTCTATCTTGGTGCTCCCAAGCCTTGGCAAATCTCTCGGTAATGACCTCCTGCATGATCATACTATCCTTGTGCACTTGATAGCACTTGTGCAAACATCGCCTCCATCAATTCTCTTCAGCTGTTGTGCACCCTTAAGGCTTTTGGGATGACTGCCTCCACCACTGAAGACATGTGCTTGCTTCTTGGCACCATCCTGAAATTGTAGGATCCCTTTTGCTTAGCAGTTGCATCACTTTCTCTAGATTTTTTTAGAAAGTCTATAGCATTTTTGCACTAGCACATGCTGTACCACCTGACATGATCTCCTCAAAGCTACGCCTGTCCATCTGTACGCGCCGCTCCACCTAGAACTATGCATCACTAGCACTCTGAACTCATGTCAAATTTTTTCTCCAATTGTGAAGCCACCTCTCCGGAGCTCCACCTATATCCAAAGTCTACCTGATGTCATAGAAGTCGACTCTATCATCGAGTCCCTCGAGGCCAACCGCTCAAAGCTGCACTACTGAGCCTACCACTGTACCTTGAACACCGTCGCTGCCCCTTTGAATCCTCCATGCTCTGCGGTCTTCTTTGAAGCCATCTCGAATACCTTTGCAACCCATGGGCACCTTCGAAATCTAAGAGCTCATCCAACACTTCTGAAACCAACGACTGAATCCTAGAAAATTTCATCCTAGTCCTTCTCTTCTGCCCCTACACCAGCCATCGCTTCAGTTGCACCTGAAGAACCATCATCCATCTAAACCGCGACTCTCCCTAGTGCCCATGCAGAAGAAACCTGATACATGATTCTCCTGGCTACTAGAGACCTCCTGGCACTCCCTGAGACCCCTTGGCTCTTCCTAAGACCTGCACCTGATCTCCCTGAGATACCACTGACACTCTCTATTTAGATATACTCCTCGACTGCTACACCGTCGAGCCTTTCTCAGTCCCGTGCCTCCAGGATAGCGCTCATGTAGCACTCCAGCACTCCCTGGCCTTGTCTCTGCATCGCTCTATAGCCATCTAGCCCTAACCTGCTGGAGCTTCATGGATCATCCATCTTCATCATTCCCAAGGCTTTGCAAATTCGTGCTCTGGTCAAACCACTGAATTCATCTCAGACTACTTTCCTACCTTTCTGACACCGAAGGACATATAGTCACTTCTTCAGTCTTCCTTTGACCATTATCCCTTAGAAAACCTCTCTTCAATAACCCCATACTGTCCATCTTCCTAGAAAACTTTGATGCTCTCTGTTGAGAAACCTTCCTCAACTACTGCATCGCCGAGCCTCTCTTAGCCCTGCATCTCTAGAAAAGTGCTACTGCAGCACTCCAGCACTCCCTACCAGTCACATAACCATCATACACCCTGGCCATTCTACCAAGACTGATCAACAAATCATGCACCAAATCCTTCCACCCCAAAAAAATCCCTATCCATTAATTCTCTCAACCTCTAGCTTCAACTCGCTGCTTTTGATTGGCCAAACCATAGCAACAACAAGGTAGATTTGAGATATATCATAGAATCCTTATGCAAATTTCTGATTTCACCTTGTACGACTTCTCCTTCGCTTCCATGCACCATCAGACTCTGATAATCTGGCTCTTTCTATGCACCATCAGGCTCTGAAACCTAGGTCTGATATCATATTATCATCCATAATATTTCAGGCATCACCTAGCTCTAATACCAAATTGTAAACCCATGATATCGCTCAAACGCTAATCATCCTTGACATCACAAGCACCGATACCATATTACGGAAGCTCCTAATCTTTAGCACAGACCTGAAGGAACCTATGACATTCTCTATAGGTAGCAAACTACTGATCCTCCACCAGGATCTGTGATGGGGTGCCTTCCTCCTTGGGCTTGAGGGAGATGCCCCCTTCTCTAGGTCTTGTTCAAAAAGCTTAGAAAGGCAACTCTAGAGAGAAGAGAAGAAGAGAGTTGAAGAAGAAAAGATCTATATTGATTTCAACCTTTCAAAACCCTAATACAACCTATGTATTTATACATAGCCATTAGGCCCGACCAAAAACTTTCCTGGCTAACCCAATATATGAAAGTGCTCCCCAAGCCCATGTACACCCATGTCTTCCATGCTCTCATCCTCTGGATCAAGATCCGATCCATACATGAATTAGCCCTTTTAAGACCTCTCAAACCAAGCCTTAAGACCCCTAGGATCATTCCAGATCCTAGCCTAAAATAGACCCTCACTTAACTCTGCCCACGCACTAAGCCGGCTCAGTCTTAGCACTAAGCCGGCTAAGTTCCACTGGGTCGGCTTAGTCTGAAACTGAGTCGGCCTAGTCTTGTGCCGTGCTAGTAGTCCCAAAAGTGCAGCTCTCTGTTTTGCCTTTCCACTGAGACTTAGCCGATCCAGTTTTGGACTGAGCCAACTAACCTATAGAAAATCTTCTTTCTACGGTCTTGATTCTCCAGCTTTAGTTCTTTGCTTCACCTTGTATCCCAAGTCTCCAAAGCACCAACCAAGCCACTGAAATCCACGAAGCCAATCCCTTGACTCCTCTCGTGGCCTTCCAAGGATTGGGAACACCTCAAATCCTCACAACTATGGCATGTAATTTGAAATCATATTTTAATGAAGCATCAAATGTTTTGACACCATTTTTCCATAACTCTTTTAACTCATGTATCAATGGTTGGAGATATACATCAATACTAGTTCTTCAAGCTTTTGGATCAGGGATGAGCATCATGGAGTAAGGATCTTTTATGAACATCCAAGGTGGTAGATTATAAGGAATGAGAACAATTAGCAATGTACTATAAGAAGTGCTCATATTGCTAAATGGATTAAATCTATCATTGGCTAAACTAAGCCTAACATTATATGGGTCTGTTGAAGGGAAAATTTTGATTTTTCGGATCAGGTTCGTTCAGATCTGATCGGATCAAGAGATATATTTCAAATTTTTTTTTTTTATCCAAATCAGATTTAAAATATTTCAGATCTGATCTTTATTATTCTAATAATAAAAATAAAATATAGATAAATTAAATTATATTTAATTTACCTTGATGTACGATAATCCTATTACCCATTGATGATCCTATATGCAGCGGAAGGTTTTGGATCTAGCCACGCAAGTGCCTGGCCTCTACCGGTATCCACTCAGGCTGGATCTAGAGATCCTCTTCTTCTCTATCACAACTCCAAAAATTAGATCTGGATCTGATCTGGAGGATCTTCAAAATACCTTTTGAAGATCAGCAGTTATCCTTTACAGTAGTGTAGCCTTCTAGCTTTTTGTCGCCTTTCTCTCATCTAGATTGCACCAACTAAGATCCCAAACTCCTTTGGGTGTGGAGATAAGAGGGAGAAGGTGGACTTGCCATAGAGGAGGAGAGGAGAGGCAGTCTTGGGGTATGGGAATTTTCAATTACACCTTGAGTTGGGCGCAAGGTCTTACTTATAGACTATGCATGATCCAACTCCTCTTCTTCCCAACCAATCACAACCCTTTGTGAAATCAGATCTAAATCTGATTGGTGGAAATATAGTCCCTTGGATTCCTCCTTAGATAGTGCCTAAGACCAATCAAACTTGATTCTTAGGAGAAGTCTAATCGAAATCCAAAAAGAAGATGCAGTCCGTACCCAACAGGGACTCCTGGGCACCTTCAGCTTGGGCACACGCCAAGAGTGGCATGCACCCTCCTCCTTGCCAAGTTCTGGCAGAGGGACAAGCCCCCACCAGCTCTCCAATAGATGCATGACACATGGAATAGAAGTCAAAGTGTCAATGGTCAATATTTGACCAGTCAAAGGTCAACTTTTGACCAAAGTCAAAGGATGAGAAATGGCAGGTGACCAAAAATGGTAGGTATTATCTTACAAAATAAGACAACCCTTTTCTGACCTGGACAAGACTCCAGTCAGACCAAGGTGAAGGCCTCTGAATGAGCACAAACTCCTTTGGCTCAGTCAGGACAACTATTTATGATAGTAAAAGAAGAACGTTAGGTTCAATCGAGTGCTAGCACGATTTTCTTGAACCTAATTGAATCTCATTCAGATCAATTGAACTGGATCAGTTCAATTGATGATCACCAGATTCAAACCCTTGTTTGTGTGACCCAGTTAGGTTCAGTTCTATATGGTAATGGGATATGTCATGATCTCTATCATCGACATCATCGAAACTCCTTTCGATGGATCAGAACTCTTCTGATTCGAACAGCTAGAATGATCGATCATCTAAATCATTCTAATTGCTCCCAAAATCCACCAGTGACACCTAGCAGTATATGGTGGCAACCCATCAGAGCTGAATGCGAACCTCTTGGTGCAGCTACCTGTGTGATTAAGTTCTTCTATCTTGAGCTCCCGATCAGATTAGGGTTAAGGTGAACTCGTCAAACCCTAGTCTCTATCATATGATGTAATCATTCGATTCAAGTCCGATGTGAAAATCTAAATAGAAACTCTTTCTATTATTTCACTCTGCCATGGCCATGGGCTTCTGGACTTGATTCTCATGATCATCATAGGGCTGCTCCTCTACCACCGAGGTAGATAGATTCCATCTTGATGCAATCCAGTTCCTACAATGAACATGCTATAGCCAACATACACCTCAGGGTTTCGAATGGCTAGGAGACCGAGTTAATGGTGTAGTCAAACTATAACACCCTCAAGGTGAACTGCCGATGCACCTCAGGTCAAAGAACCAGACACACCACTGCAGCATCGAGTCAGTCATTGACGAGAAGGTAGACTTCCTAATGACTACTCGAGGTGGTCACGCTCAGTGCCCTCGTTCTCTAACGAGTACCTATACTCTCGCTCCGGTGTCTCCACACCGTAGACTCAAGACTCATCTACTAAAGAGAAGCGATTGTACACCAACCTTCTGGATCAATCACCATCCTCATGATGATCCTATGGTCGGGAGCATTTTATGAGTTAATAATGATTATTCATGTCTTAAATTTTCAACTCTTGAAAATATGAATTATCATTACCATTAACTCAAAGGATGTATCACAGACACTAAATACACATATGTGATAGAAAATAACCCATTTTATTGATATTAGTCAAAATTATAATTTTGCCCCTAGAAGTGTATTACAAGTGTCAGCCAATTCTGGCTTCTAGGGCACATATATCTAACAATCTCCCACTTATCCTAAAGCCAATTGGCTACAAGTCTAAGTCCCATCTTCTCAAGGTGGGCTTCGATCTTCTGCTGGCCCAACGGCTTTGTAAGTGGGTCTGCCACATTATCTGTGGAGTTGACTCTCTTGACCTCGACGTAACCCTTCTCGAGGTAATCGCGGATGAGGTGGTATCGCCGCTCAATGTGCTTGGATTTTTGGTGAGACCTCGGCTCCTTAGCAAGGGCTATGGCGCCATTGTTGTCGCAGTATAGAGGAATGGCATCTGATGGCATTACTCCAATTTCTGCAGCAAACTTCTTGTACCAGAATGCTTCCTTCGCAGCCTCTGATGCAGCGATATATTCTGCTTCCATGGTGGAATCTGCTATCACGGTTTGCTTGGAACTCTTCCAGCTGACAGCACCACCATTGCACACAAACAGACTCCCAGATGTCGACTTTCGATCATCTACATCGGACATGAAATCCGAGTCTGTGTATCCCTGGACTTGGAGTTCTCCGTTACCAAAGACCAACATCATATCCTTAGTTCTTCTCAAGTACTTAAGGATACATTTCACAGAAGTCCAGTGTTCTTCACCTGGATTTGACTGATATCTGCTTGTGACACTCACAGCATGGGCTATATCAGGTCGTGTACATAGCATGGCATACATGAGGCTCCCTATTGCAGAAGCATAAGGGATCTTGCTCATGCGTTCTATTTCCTCAGGTGTGCTAGGGCACATCTTCTTGGAAAGATGAATACCATGTCTGAAGGGTATTAATCCCCTCTTAGAGTTTTCCATACTAAACCTCTTTAGTACTTTCCTCTATGTACATCTTCTGTGAAAGTCCTAGCATCCTATTCGGTCTATCCCTATAGACCTTAATTCCTAGAATAAAGGATGCTTCACCTAGGTCTTTCATGGAGAATTCCTTGGACAACCATAATTTTGACTGTTGTCATCATGGGAATATCATTCCCAATAAGGAGGATGTCATCCACGTACAATACGAGGAAGACAACAGCGCTCCCACTGACCTTTTTGAAGACACATGGTTCCTCTTCATTTTTGATGAAACCAAACTTTTTGATCACATCATTGAAATGAGTGTTCCAGCTCCGAGATGCTTGCTTAAGTCCATATATGGACCTTTGCAGCTTGCAAACCTTGTGATCAGTATCACTGGATGTGAAACCTAGCGGCTGTTCCATATAGATATCTTCCTCAAGATATCCATTTAAGAATGCCATTTTCACATCCATTTGCCATATTTCATAATCGAAATAGGCTGCAACGGCAAGCAATGTGCGGATGGATTTTAGCATAGCCACTGGGAAAAAAGGTATCCTGATAGTCAATGCCTTCGCGTTGACTATAACCTTTTGCCACTAGTCTAGCCTTGAATGTCTCCACATTCCCATCTGCACCAATCTTTCTCTTGAAGATCCATTTACACCCAATAGGTACTATACCTTCTGGTGGATCTACCAAGGTCCAGACTTGGTTTGAGTGCATCGAGTCAATTTCTGACTGCATTGCCTCTAGCCATTTCTCGGAGTCGATATCTGATATCGCCTCATTGTAGGTTTTGGGATCATCACCATGAGCACCATTACCTACGAGGAACATTTTCTCTACTTCCTCTGAAATAATACCTAAGTATCTTTCAGGGGACGGAAAACTCTTTCCGATCTACGAGGTGGAGGAGGTAGTGTTCTTATTGGCTCAACCTGATTTGGTTCCAATTGGTCCTTAGCTCGTTGTACTTGTGAGACTTTCTCATCAAGCTTAATCTGCTTTCCAATGCCGCTATCTTGAATAAACTATTTTTCAAGAAAGATGGCATGTCGACTCACAATCACATTGTGGTCTTCTGGAATGTAGAAATAGTATCCTAATGACTCTTTAGGATATCCTATGAATCGAGCTCTGAAAGGACCTAAACTCTAACTTGTCCGCTTGTTGTCTTTTGACATGAGCCGGACAACCCCAAATTCTGAGATGACTCAGACTTGGTTTCTTACCGTGCCATATCTCATACGGTGTGGTAGGAACGGTTTTAGAGGGAACCCTATTCAGTAGATAAATTGAAGTTAACAATGAATGTCCCCAAAGAAAATCAGGGAGGTCTGTGAAGCTCATCATGGATCGGAACCATATCCAATAGAGTCCGATTTCTCCATTCTGAAACCCCATTGAGTTGAGGTGTTCCTGGTGGAGTCCATTGAGAGACTATGCCATTTTCTTTGAGATAGTCTAGGAATTCCCGGCTAAGGTATTCACCTCCTCGATCTGATCGAAGAACCTTAATGGGTTTTTCAGTTTATTTTTCTACTTCATGTCTGAATTCTTTGAACTTTTCAAAAGCTTCAGACTTGTATGTCTCATAAGATACACATACCCATACCTAGACAGATCATCGGTAAAGGTAATGAAGTAGACAAAATTGCCTCTAGCCGGCACATCAAATGGGCCGCACACATCAGTATGTACTAGGGCAAGGAGATCTGTGGCCCTTTCCCCATGTCCTAACAAAAGGGAGTTTAGTCATTTTGCCTTGAAGACAAGATTCACAAGTTGGATATGACTCGAAAGTCAATGGACTCAATAGCCCATTTTTCTCCAATTTGTTGATCCTATCTTCTGCTATATGACCTAATCTCAGGTGCCATAGATATCTATCATTTGGACTATCCCTAGGTCGTTTGGCATTCACGTTTTGCTCGATAGTTAGAATAGGTACATCAATATGTAGCTGATAAAGACCATTAATAAGGAAAACCATTTGCAATTTTATTTCTTTCATAAAGAATGTTACAATGGTCCTTAAAGAAGGTAATCACATAGCCTTCTAGTGCTAAGCATGAAACAGAAATCAAATTCCTGCTAGCTGCAGGCACATAATAACAGTCTTTCAAAACTAAGTCTAAACCAGATGGTAATCGAAGAGGGTATGTTTCCCACCGGCTACTGCAGCAACTCTTGCTCCATTATCCGATGCATAGGATCATGTCTCCATCCCTCAGCCTCCTGCTATCCTCAAGACCCTGCATGGAAGTGCACAGATGAGCACTAGAACCAGAGTCAAGCACCCAACTGGATGCAGAAGAAATCGTAAGGTTAGACTCAATAACGAGCATACCTCCAGAAGGACCTTCCTTCTTGTTCTTCAGGGTGGCCAGGTAAGTAGGGCAGTTCCGCTTCCAGTGGCCGTCGCTGTTGCAATGGAAATACTTTTCTTTGACATCGGCCTTTTTCTTCGGCTCTGCCTTCTTCTTCTTTGTTCCTTCCACCTTCTTGCTTTTTCGTAGACTTCTTTTTCTTTCCATAAGACTTTCTTTTGGAAGAAGTCCGTTCCATAGCAAGAACTGAGCCTTTAGAACCTTTCATAGAAAGCTCAGCGGTGACCAGCATATTCATTAATTCGGCCAAGGAATTTTGAAGTTTATGCATGTGGTAATTCATGATGAATTGCCCATATGCATCAGTCAAGGATTGCAGAATAATATCGTTCTGCAGATCCAAGTCTAACTTCACACCGAGCTTCTCAAGCTCTTCCATGTCCTTGATCATCATCAGACAGTGATCTTGGACTGACTGCCCATCACGCATCTTAGCCTTAAAAAGTCATTTCGTGACTTGATACTTGGCTGCGCGACTCTGTTCACCAAACATCTCCTGCAGGTGAGCCAACATTTGGCGAGCAGTCCCGATATCTTCATGTTGGCGCTGGAGCTCATCAGACATCGAGCCCAACATGTAATATCTGGCCTTATTATCTTCGTCTATCCATTTTTTCAGAGATGCTCTCTGTTCAGTGGATGGACGGGCTGGTAAGGTGGGAGGGTCCTGGTCCAAATACATGGGTTAACTTCTCGGAACCCAAAATAATTTTGTAGTTCCTGAGCCAATCTTTATAATTGGGTCCGGTCAGTCTATGTGTGTCCAGGATACGTGCTAATGGGTTGGACGCAGACATTTTTCTGTAGAGAGTCAAAGATTCTAGTTAGATACTATAATTATGACTTGACCAATTTATTTAGAAATTTTATTTTTAAATAAATTAGCTCCCACTATTTTCTTCGGATCCCTACACTCCCTCTGTAGAGATGCAAAAATCTCCATGATTAATGATTTCTAGTGGGTGGTGCGGTCTCACCAACTGACTCATCACCTCACCTAACAGTTATTGGTGATGGGTTAGCCAATGAGTGAACAACTCTTGTTCAATGATTCTCTAATCATGGTGCACCCAAACTTGATCTCTAATTCATGAATCTCACCGTATCCAAAATATTGATCCACTCCTTAGTTAAGTCAGACCCACCATTTGCATAGACTGGATTCCTAATTGAGTCTCTCACCGTATCCAAAATATTGAGCCCAACTCATCCTCCAGCCCATAGCATCCAATGCCTAATAGACATGGTTGCATCTTCTTCGGTGCAACTGAGCCACTGTATCCAGTCCGAGAACAATCAACCCCGGGAAGGGCCCGCACATCTACAATGGTGGAAGACCTCAGACTTAATCTTTTCTTAGGAAGAATTGATTCAGGTCTCATTAAACTAGACTTGTCATAGTCATAACAATTATGACTAACCTAGTGGCATGGGTTAGCTCGGATTATTGACCACCTCAGAATCAGAACTGTGTCAATAGATATGGCCAGGTAAGTGAGATCCGGTGGAAGGGAATATGCCATTAACTCGTACAAGAATGCATTCAGGTCGAGTAGCTTCCCAATTAAAAATCCAGTCGGTCGTATGTGCCAAACTTACCTTAGACACCAAATTGTTGAGCCAGAACCAATTGGGTTAGCCTACAATCCAGACTCTAACCTCTGAGCCTAATTAGGTCTTGCTTGATCGTGACTCGATCTTGACCCAGACTTAATCCTATTAGGCTGGTCAATTTAAGCATTGTTGATCCCATCTAACCAACTCTTGATTCGGTTTGATCAACCGCTTAGACCTAATTGAGCTACCCAAGCCCGAACCCAGTATTATGAATATGTCTTAGATCTAAAATTCTCAATTTTAGACCTAATTAATATTTCATAATCTTAATTTTTAATTAAGTAGGGTTCATAAACAAAATATGCACAATAAATCCTAGGATTTCAGGATCTAGGGTTTTGCAGAAAGTAAGTTTTGGGTTTCTGATTAAGGACGAATGCACAGCACCCCTACACATCATAAGAACACCCCATCGGATGGGAGGAGAGGGCCTTTAAACCCTTCTTCATTCTTATGATCGGACGGCCAAGAGGAACGCCTTAATCAGGAACATGTAATACTACAAAATAGTTTTAGATCTATATCATATATCTCATATACAAATTAGATCTAATCATGGCATATTTTGCATACATCTCATGTATCGAAATCATGCATATTTTTAGATCTAAATTATCTCATAATAATCTAAAAAATTAGATTTAAATTGATCTTAATCAAAATAAACTTCTAATCTAGATAACTTATGTAGAACTATTCTACAACTAGTCTAGACATGCATCAATCATATCTCATATGATATTTAAAATTAAATAATTTTTATTTACTATTTTTTAGATATTATTATAATAATTATAATATCAAAAAATAGTAAATAAATAGATCTAAAATATAATTTAATCAAATTAAATTGTAAACATGCAAGACTATTCTATAGAACTATTCTATTTTAGAACTAGTCATGCATATTTTCTAATCTTAGATCCAAATCATTTAATTTTAATTTTTTCTAATTTTAGATCTGATCACATCTCATGTGACATCTAAAATCACTTATTTTTTAATTAAAATAAATTTAAAATTAGATCTAAATACTTTAGAACCTTGGCTCTGATACCAGTTGAAGGGAAAATCCTGATTTTCCGGATCCAGGTTCGTTCAGATCTGATCGATCAAGAGATATATTTTAAAAATTTTTTTCTTTGATCTAAATTAGATTTAGGATATTTTAAATCTAATTTTTATTATTCTAATAATAAAAATAAAATATAAATAAATTAAATCATATTTAATTTATCTTGATGTAGGGTAATCCTATTACCCATTGATGATCCTATATGCAGTGGAAGGTTCTGGATCTAGCCATGCAAGTGCCTGGCCTCTACCGACATCCACTCGAACTGGATCTAGAGATCCTCTTCTTCTCTATCACATCTCCAAAAATTAGATCTGGATCTGATCTGAAGGATCTTCAAAACATCTTTTGAAGATCAGCAGTTATCCTTTGCAGTAGTGCAGCCTTCTAGCTTTCTGTTGCCTTTCTCTCATCTGGATTGCACCAACTAAGATCCCAAACTTCTTTGGACATAGAGAGGAGAGGGAGAAGGTGGACTTGGCATGGAGGAGGAGAGGAGAGGCAGCCTTAGGGCATGAAAATTTTCAATTACATCTTGAGTTGGGCGTAGGGTCTTATTTATAGACCATGCATGATCCAACTCCTCTTCTTCCGAATCAATCACTATTGGATACATGTGCCCTAGAAGTCAGAATTGGCTGACACTTATAATACACTTCTTGGGGCAAAATTATAATTTTGATAAAAATCAATAAAATGAATTATTTTCTATCACATATGTGTATTTAGTGTCTGTGATACATCTTGTGAGTTAATGGTAATGATAATTCATATTTTCAAGAGTTGAAAATTTAAGACATGAATAATCATTATTAACTCATAAAATACTTCCGACCATAGGATCATCACGAGGATGATAATTGATCTAGAAGGTTGGTGTACAATCACTTCTCTTTAGTAGATGAGTCTTGAGTCTACGGTGTGGAGACACCGGAGCGAGAGTATAGGCACTCATTAGAGAACGAGGGCACTGAGCATGACCACCTCGAGTAGTCATAGGAAGTCTACCTTCTCGTCAATGACTGACTCGATGCTGTAGTGGTGTGTCTGGTTCTTTAACCTGAGGTACGTCGGCAGTTCACCTTAAGGGTGTTATAGTTTGACTACACCATAACTCGGTCTCTTAGCCTTACGGAATCCTGAGGTGTATATTGGTTATAGCATGTTCATTGTAGAAACTGGATAGCATCAAGATGGAATCTATCTACCTCGGTGGTAGAGGAGCAGCCCTATGATGATCATAAGAATCAAGTCCAGAAGCCCATGGCCATGGCAGAGTGAAATAATAGAAAGAGTTTCTATTTAGGTTTTCACATCGGATTTGAATCGAATGATTACATCATATGACAGAGACTAGGGTTTGATGAGTTCACCTAAACCCTAATCTAATCGAAGCTCAAGATAGAAGAACTTAATCACACAAGTAGCTGCACCAAGAGGTTCGCATTCAGCTCTGATGGATTGCAACCACATACTACTAGGTGTCACTGGTGGATTTTGAGAGCAATTAGAATGATTTAGATTAGGATCAAAGAGAAAAAATTTTTGAAATATATCTCTTGATCCGATTAGATCTGAACAAACCTGGTCCGAGAAATTAGGATTTTTCTTCAATTGGTATTAGAGCCAGGTTCTAAAAGTGTTTAGATTTAATTTTAATTTTTTTCTAATCAAAAAATAAATGATTTTAGATGACACATGAGATGTGATTAGATCTGAAATCAAAAAAAATTAAAATTAAATGATTTGGATCTAAGATTAGAAAATATGCATGACTAGTTCTAAAATAGAATAGTTCTATAGAATAGTTTGGCATATTTTTAATTTAATTTGATTAAATCATATTTTAGATCTATTTATTTACTATTTTCTAATATTATAATTATTATAATAATATCTAAAAAATAGTAAATAAAATTATTTAATTTTAAACATCATATGAGATATGATTGATGCTTGTCTAGACTAGTTGTAGAATAGTTCTACATAGTTGTCTAGATTAGAGTTTATTTTGATAAGATCAATGTAAATCTATTTTTTTAGATTATTATGAGATAATTTAGATCTGAAAGCATGCATGATTCGATACATGAGATGTATGCAAAATATTCCATGATTAGATCTAATTTGTATATGAGATATATGATATAGATCTAAAATTGTTTTGTAGTATTACATGTTCCTGATTAAGGCGCTCCTCTTGGATGTCTGGTCATAAGAACGAAAAAAGATTTAAAAGTCCTCTCCTCTCATCTGATGGGATGTTCTTATGACATGTAAGGGTGTTGTGTGTTCGTCCTTAATTAGAAACCCAAAACTTACTTTCTGCAAAACTTTAGATCCTGAAACCCTAGGATTAATTATGCATATTTTATTTATGAATCCTACTTAATTAAGAATTAAGATTATGGAATATTAATTAGGTCTAAAATTAAGAATTTTAGATCTAAGATATATTCATAATACTGGGTTCGAGCTTGGGTTGCTCAATTAGGTCTAAGTAGTTGATCAAACCGAATCAAGAGTTGGTTAGATGGGATCAACAATGCTTAAAATGACCAGCCTAATAGGATTAAGTCTGGGTGAAGATCGAGTCATGATCAAGCAAGATCTAATTAGGCTCAGAAGTTAGAGTCTAGATTGTAGGCTAACCCAATTAGTTCTGGCTCAATAATTTGGTGTCTAAGGTAAGTATAGCACATACGACCGACTGATTTTTAATTGGGAGCTACTCGATCTGAATGCATTTTTGTATGAGTTAATGGCATATCCCTTCCATCAATCTCACTTATCTAGCCATATCTGTTAACCCAGTTCTGATTTGAGGTGGTCAATAATCCGAGCTAACCCATGCCACTAGGTTAGTCATAATTGTTATGACTATGACAAGTCTAGTTTAATGACTTGAATCAATTCTCCCTAAGAAAATTAAGTCTGAGTCTTCCACCATTATAGATGTGCGGGCCCTT